>LGRN01000190.1:0-47331 GCA_001883825.1 Emergomyces pasteurianus Ep9510 | reverse complement strand
TTTTTTTTCCTTTTTTTTTTTTTTTTTTTTTTTTTTTTGATTTTGTTTACCGTCTTCTGGCTCCTATTCCTTTTTAGGCATTATATTTTTATTTTCCCCATCCTTTCGGCTGTTTGTTGTGGTCCTGTGTCTGCTGAATTGAATTATTTGCGATTCGTCCTCGAATGCAATAAAATATATATACGGATATATATTGTCCAATTCTTGCAAAACTCGCAAAGCGCTTCGGCGCTAGGACAGACTAATAGGAGAGAAGAGAGCGGGGGAGATACGTTCTCTACCATTATTCTTTGTGGCGGAATATCCAGCTCAACCACCGACCAGATCCCCACCCCGCGTTTTGCTCCATCGCGTGTTGAACGCTTGTCCAACTCCCCCTTCCAACGAAACCGGGTTGACGTAATGACAGGAGCTAGGCGTGTTTCTTTCGTTCTGATCATGGAGAAACCTAGGTTTTGGCAGGCGGGTGAAGGGGGTAAATAAAACAAGATTTTTGGTAACCCTTTTTTTTTCCTGTTGAATGACCATCACAATCAGAAAAAAATTAAATTTGGCTCAATAGAGTCCAAACTTGTTTCCCCAATTATCCAATTTGGGATTCAAGACGATCTGATACGGGAACGGATTCGCATCACTCGTGGTAATGGGCGGGATGTGATCCTTCTCTTTATTGACAATTGCGACAATCTTAAACGCGGCTTTTTGTAACATTTTCTCCATGGCTTTGCGGACTTTTGCGCGATCTATACAAACACCGCATAGAAATAATATATGTTAGTCAATTGGGAAAATGTAACCGTCAAAAAAAAGAAAAAGGAGAATAAAGGGAAGGAAAAGAGTGTAGAAATGCGTACCCGATTCCGTCCTCGGTGTCGCAATCGTAACATCAACCGTCCAAATCTCCCAACAAACCTCCTCTTCATTCATACCCCCACCACCTTCACCACCACCTCCTCCTCCGCCCCCTCCTCCGCCACCACCACCACCAACCCCCCTCCCCGCCAATCCACCAACAAACCACTTCCCGCCCCCAATAATCCCCCCCGCCGCTTTCCTCCTCCTCTTCTCGAAAAACTGCACCGCAATGCGTCCGCGCACCCCTCCATTGGGCGAGTTCGAGGACGACGACAGATGTTGCCGGATCAAGGTATTGACGCGCGCATCGATCAGTGTTTCGAGCTCTACGTCGCTGATGGCGGGTAGGGTGAGGCTTAGGACGTCGAAGGATGTGGGGCGGATACAAGGGAAGTAGCGGTGGAAGAAGATTGTGTGGAGGATGCCTATTTTGGGGGAAGGGGAAGGTTTGTTTAGTTATGGGTTGTTAATTCGGAGAGGGGGTTATTATTTCAGGTAGTGGTGGAGGGGGGAATTGTTAAATAGGTAAAATAGAACATATATATACGGAGTATATCTGCGTGGATTGGGTTGGGTTGTGCTGCCGTTGTTGGTGGATTGAAAACTCACCTTTCACAATGTCCTTGACGGAGGTGGGGTCTGCGAAGACCTCAAGGATATATTCTGGCGGTTTGCGAGGATCTATCTTTGGCGATGGCATGTTTTATTTCTTATTTTCTTTTTCTTAATAGGGTTTCCTTTTTCCTTTCCTCTCCCCTTGCTTCGTTTTTCGTTCCTTCTTCCCTCCCCTTCTTTCACTCTAGGCTAGGTGTATCGGTTTTCAAACGATTATAACAATTCAGATGTCCATGTGCGGAATATCAAGGTGCAATTCAATTGTGGGGTTGAGAGAACGAGGGAGCGGCGGTCGAATGCAGCAATTGGACACGGACGGACGCACGGTGGGGAATATTACAATGAATTTTTTTCACCTCCTTCTATTCTTTCTTTCAGAAGAAAGGTATAATAGTTGCTTTGGAAAAACCGAATTTGAAAGCGGAATGGTAGCTGCATGAAACGAGAAGAGCAACAAGAGGCGGGAGAGTTGGTGCAAAAAAGCCGGATTTCTTGATATTTAAAGCGGGGTCCTCTCTTGTTTTGGGAGGGGTGGTCTTTTTTTTGTTCGTCGCAGGTTGTACGGAGTACTCCGCAGTATTTTAGTTAACTACTTTGCTTTGCTCGCTCGCTCAGCTGAAAGACTTCCTGCAGCTCGAACAAGTTAAACTAGTAGCTAAATCCCAAAGCTGCGACGGCTCCGGGGCTTGTTGGATTTTTAGCTGAACCCTGACTGTAGGCGCGGGGCGGAAATATTCCATCCCCATAGAACAGGGCATGCAGAGAGGTAATCAATCGATGGACGCTTATCAGATGGACTGGCGCGTATATCAGTTAACGGAGACGGATTGTATTTATGACAGGTGTGGAGAGTGAAGGGGGAACACGACGAACTTTTGAAAGAGGAAATCTCTTCGCGTTGACATTGACCTTGAATACTACTAGTAACTATCCTCCTCCTCCGCATTAATACATCGATAGCAGCTCTGACGATCTGGAACGCTTATGGACGTAGGGTTAGTCTGGGGTTTGAGGGGCGCTTATAGTATTTATTTTCGGGGGGGGGGGGCTTGGTTCATTTGGCATGTGTTCTTATTATATCTGGCCATAATTATAAATCTTGATTTTGAGTTAGTTTCTTCGTTTAACAACGGCGCCACTCAGTCGGTTTCAATCGGTTTTGGGGGATTTTGGCTTTTACGGGATTGGATCGGGTGGAGAGGCCCGCGAAGGGTTGGGGGCTTTTTCCTGGAATGTTCTTCTTGTTCTCCTTTTCCATTTATCAATTTTCATCATTTGCTGCTTGTCGCTAATATATAGTATTAGAAACCACGCCAGATTATAGGGAGAACTAGAAAGGAAACAGGCTGACTTTCTGTTTCCCCCTCCAGCTCACTGATTTAACTGAAGCTAAGTTACTGTACAGACATGACATGGAGAGCCTAGCAAATTGTTGAGGGGAAATAAATAAACTCAGACTAAGGAATGGCTGGCTACAATACCATCGCGCCGTTGGGGTTGGAGATCTAGACGGACAACCTCATATCCTTGATAAGAGCCATAGGGATTAGCATCTGCCCTTCCCGGGTTTCAAGACCAGGCCAGCGGATTGATATCGGAGCCATACTGTGTTCCCTCCCTATGCAATATGCCCCCGGGCTACCTAACTAACTATTGCAAAGAACTCTAGCATTTATCCTTTCAGCTTAAAGCCGTTTTTAATTATGAGTAGTACACATTGACCCGATTGTCCCCCATGAAGTTCCCGGGCATTCAATGGTCATTTTAGCATCTTCTAGTTTCCGGGGAAACGATCGGCAGGACGAGACCTCCACAATGGCATCTACACATACGGAGTACTAGACGGAATAACTAGATAGGGATGTGTGTCTGCTGCTGACCGGACGCCATCCATGGCTTTCACCCGCAGGGATCCAAGAGCTGGGCCTGGGATTTGCAAATGGTTCGCACAGTATATACATGAGCTGTGAGCCCAAGGCCTTCTGGTGTCATAAGCCAACAACTTATTCCATCTCATTTCAACTTGGCCTGGTCTCATCATCAGCCGGTTGCTTTTCACAAAGGGGCAGGTGTCCTAGTCACCAGAGCATCCGACTTGACAGGCAGCATTCCCTTCTACGGTGAGTGCTACTACTAAATACTACTGGGTATACTTTATCCTGTTGGTATGGCATCATCCTGTATTTAAAGAGCGGCAGGAAACATCCCAGGGTTCAGCCCAAATCTTGAACGGCAAAGAAGCAATACAATATACGAGCTACGACGGACTGCTCCGTATCAGTGCCTGCAGTTACGTCATTGTCTACTCTGTACTAGCTTGCGCTGCACATCACCTCCATCCCAACACGAGCAACCGATGCCCACAGACACGTAAAGGAAAATAGCATCCACATCTACCGAGAGCCCAATATCTCGCATTTTCCCCCTTTCCCCGAGAGTTGGAGGGAATATCCAAGGGATCTGCGTGGTCTGTGGCAGAATCAAGGCCTTTAATCCGGGGTTGACCGTAATTCGTAGTGCCCGGCCGCCGTAACTCAGAACCGTATTTTTACGTCATACTACAGTAACACCGTAATCTGCAGCTCGAGCCGTCCTGTATTGTAACACATGATACATAAACTTAGCCGAGGATCTTTTCCCGCGGGCGTCTTCGGTGCGGCTGGCGGCAGCTGGACAACAAACCCTTGATCGATCCTTAGCTGAGTTGGATCATTACAGCGCGAAAACACCGAAGCTTTCTTTTCTTCTGCCCTCTTTTTTAATTTTTCTTTAGTCTGAGTATTTGCCGTGTTCTACCTATAACCTTACAGTAATACGATTTAAGGAAAACAAAATCATGATATAACTAACCATCTGGCTGGAGATTTACTCGGAATCCTTGACCTTTGTCCCTGACCGGACGAACCCCCACACCCATCGTATAGAGAATGATAGGCGCGTCAAGACGCTGGCTTCGGCGCCATCGCAATGGTATAGCTATTGGTGTCGGTGTGGTTGGAGCGGGATACCTCGCGGCACAATATGTCCTGTCAAAGATCTCGGAGGCCAGGGAGCGCATGAGTAGCGAGCGGATTGCTCGGGAGAAGTGAGTAGCAGCAGCTACCCAGTTCATGGCTACCCCAAAACCATTAGTAGGCTTTATGGCCACACTACTTTCCATTTATACTGACGTGTTTTTTCTTTTCTTTTCTTTTTGTTTTCTCATTTTAGCCTTCGGAGGAGATTCGAACAAAATCAGACGGACTGCACCTTTACAGTGCTTGCCTTGCTTCCGACGGCCACGGAGAATATTCTTGAAGCTCTACCTGTCGAAGAGCTGACCAATGAGTTACAGCAAAAGAAGGCGGAGCGGCTTGCGAAACTCAATGCTGGGGAGATAACGGGATCTGAGATGAGTAGTTCGGGCGCTCCCAGCGCGACGGAGGATGATGGGCGGAGTCTTTCGAGCTTTCGCAGTGAGGGTTATGTGCATACCAGCCAGACTGCGGAGAGCTCTTCAGGAGCGGATACCCCAAAGCTGAAGAGCAGGACTCAATTATGGAATGACCTAAAGATAAATTGTGAGTCCTCCAAACTGTTCTGCGTAAAAGTGAAATATATCCATAGTTTCATTCTTTTTCTGACTGCAGGACCATATACAGCTTTGACTCGATCGTTTACCTTGATCTATACCCTCTCTCTCCTTACCCTCCTCACCCGCATCCAGCTCAACCTCCTTGGCAGACGGAATTACTTATCTAGCGTGGTATCCCTCGCCTCCCCTCCGCAGGACCAGTCAACTATCAACCTTGAGGACCATGATGACGAGGGCATTGGGCATGCCTTCGGCAATGACTTTGAGACGAATCGCCGCTATTTGACTTTCAGCTGGTGGCTTCTACACCGTGGCTGGCGACAGTTGATGGGGAAAGTAAAGGGAGCTGTAGAGGATGTGTTTGGATCGGTCAATCCACGAGAGGATATTACGCAAGAAACGCTGTCTGAATTGACGCTCGCTGTGCGGAAAAAGGTTGAAGGCGCCACGGAAGAAGAACGAAAGTAAGCACACCTTTACTCTTGGAACCTATTCTATGTATATACGCTTGTACATTTTTTCTCTGGCCGGTGGCAATCTAATAAACCCTGTTTACAGATCTGCGAAATGGTTATCATGCCTCCTCCCGTCGCGGGACCAGGAAGAGTTCGTTCTCAAAGAATCTGGCGTCCTCTCCGCCTCAGAAACCTCTCCCCAAGACGCCTCCAATCTCCGCCATCTCCTTGACGAGACCTCCGACCTCATCGACTCCCCGCAATTTTCCCAAATCCTCACCCTCCTCAACAACGAGGCCTTCTCCCTTTTAATCGATAACAAATGTGCCATCGAAGCCTTCAAGAACACAAACCTTACCCACCACCCCCACCACCCATCCACCCAACAAGACCCTCAACATCAACCACCACAGCCATCACAAAATTTCTCATCATCCGTAACCCTCACCCAGACCACTTACACCTCGTCCCACACATCCCCCTCCAAGGCAAAGCTCGCAACTATCCTAGCCGTAATCGCCCGCCAAGCCCACGCTATTGGAAATGGCACCGAACCCCCCAACGACTACCTCTCCGCCATGGAGCAAGGTGTGCGTGAACTCGAAGCCTTCGCTGCGGTTGTCTATAGCAGTAACTTCGACGTGAAACTACCCATCCCAGGTCAAGACCAGGAAGGGGGACTCTACCCAGGTGAAACTACGAAGACGGCTACTAGTACCAATGATACGTCGCCGAACGCCGCTGGTTTACCGGCAACAACAGGGGCGGATGAGTTGGATGACGCCGGTGTGGAGCCGATAGGCGGTGAGGAGAGCATTATTGACCTGGGCCAGCAGCGTTCGGCGTTAGCTGGCGTTGGGGATGATGCCGATAATGATACTCCTGGTTTTGAGAAAGTGTGGGGGAAAGCGGTTGAGCAGCAGAGTTCGTCATCCTCGTGAAATTAATTCGGGTTAATTTTTTCTGGGCTCTTTTATTATGTTATTATTTCATTATCTATTATTTTAAATTTTCTGTGTTTCCTCTTTTTAGTGCATGTTTGTTATTCTTGTTGCCTTATTATTTACTGGGGATAAAATCTATTTCGTTATTACTATTACTACTATATTATATTGCATTATTTTATCCCTGGATTCTTTCTACTTTCAAAAATCCCCCCTCCTCCATGTTACACCCATTCGTAGAAAAGGAGTATATAGCTCCTTTGAGTAAACAGGCATGGGTTCTCCGTAGTACTTAAAATGAAAGGCTTTCGGCAAATATTTAGATCGATGTCTCTGCTTCACGGATTCCATTGACTTGGCCTTGAGCTCTCCCTTCCCCCCTTTTTTCATTGGATGCTAGCTATTCGCTACTGTTATTGGCTATATAGCTACAACGAACAAGGCCCATCTGCAACAAAAAACTTCCTCTTAGCACTGCCATAGAAGTAAACCCCAAGCATCGTGTTGTGGAAGGGTTATGCCACCATAAAAGTAGACAAAAAGAACGTTTTATCAACGGCAAAAACAAGAAAACAACGAAAAAAAATGGCACGCACCTGCACGGTAGGGACAGGGCATCAAAGTAAATCCTCATTCTGCTAACTTAGCTCAGGAAAACTATGACAAACTCGAATCATCCACAAATATTCAAGAGAAATCACCATATCAAACAACGGCTTGCAATATCTTTCACTCTGGTTTCTGACCGTAAACGAAGAAACTACACGGTTTTTGTCCGTTAGTGGGGAAAAGAAAAAAAAAAAAAAAAAAAAAAAAAAAAAAAAGAATAGAAGCATAGCTGCACCCCCATTTCGTTTTGCTGTACACCAAGCATAGCTGGATGGCCCATAGAAGCGGCAGCACCAAAAATAGGGGTAATTATGGTGTCAACTTACAAGTTATTCATAGCATGAACTTTCCGATCCAACGCATCTGCTTTAACCTTGGCATTGAAGACATCGAGCTCGTCCTTCTTCCAGCCAAGTATTTGCGTGAAGGGGGCATTGGTGAAGGCGTCGATGCCTTCGGTATATTGAAGGATCAGGAAGGCGCCGAGTTCTTTCTGTTTCAGTGGGCAGGGTCCCGGAATTAGTTAAAAGTTTCAAATCGTTGGCAACCCAGAGCCCGAATCCATGGGGAGCGCCTATCTATGTCATCTCCATCTCTGCATGGGTGTGTTTGTATGTACAGATAGTACATACCAGCTTCTTATCCTTTGGCCAAGGGCCAATAGGCAGTTTCAAGATGTGTGTTTTAACATTGATGAAGCCAGCGTCCTTCACCCATCGCTCCAGTTTCGGGCCAGGATTCAGGTCGCGCCCCATTTTTTGACAGGCTTCATCGAGCAAGGTCTGCATTTTTACAACGTTGCTTTCTGGACTCAGGCTGCCGTCTTCGGTATAAATGGGAGACTCGTAGTCTTGAAACTCGACCCAACCGCCGGGCTTGAGGTTGCTGTTTTTAAATTTTTATAGTTGGTTAGGAACTACCCTGGTAGATGCAGTTTATAGCAAAAACAGGGGGAATGTTAAATGATAAATGGGTCAAGAGAAACTGTGGGAGAAAGAGTTACTCATAACATTGTTTCATCAAACCCGGCCAGTCCTTGATCGAGGCAGCCATGTAGCGGGAATGGATGAAATCGAACGGCGGGCCATGAGCCCACCCTGCTTCGATGTCGTCGACGATGAATTTCACATTGCTGGGTACCCTGAAAATGAACACTGTTGATTAGAGCAACAGATATTACGTAGCAGATGGTCTGAGATATCCTTAGTCTCACCATGGCGGCTGAATAGGACTAAGGTCATTCCCAAGGATCTATTTAAGTACGTCAGAAAGAAAAGTTCTAATGTATATAAGCAGGGTGAATTATGAAAGAAAGAATGGGTTAAACGCATACCAGTTCAGCAGAAGGATAGCGGTCACCTTGAATTGCCGTTGGCCCGTAGTCAGAATGTTGACTCGCTCCCTCCTTAACACACAAGAACAATTCTATACGTACCCATTTCAACCGCCCAGATACCTGCCAATACATTAGTCATGAGCAGCAGAGAAGCGAAAAGGAGCTGTTTGTAGTTCCATCTCGAAGGATAAGGGTCCATTCATACCCGTACCAGTCCCGATATCTAAGACTCGAAATCCTTGAAAGTCTTCAATTGGTGCGAAGAAAAGTTTTCCGCCAGCCGCAATATGAACCAGAGCATGGTGGAACATATCCAATCGATCCTGTTCGGCCTCATCGTTGGGGAATTGATAGCCTTGTTATAGTTACACTGTTAGCCTCGAAGTTTTTTGTATTCATTGGTTTGATGTGGGCCAGGGGCCTCAAATAGCCAAAACATAACTACATACTTCCCGATTGATATGAATGATAACGGCGACCATGGCGGAATTCGAAATTCTTCACGCTGGAGCTCAGCGAGGCGGAATAAACTGATCTAAGGAGGCCCTCATCATGATATCAGTTTTCACAGATATTCTCAAACTGAAGCTGCTGTGGGAGACAAAATTTATCTAGCACGCTGAAGAAAGATAACGAAGGAGAAGCAACACATACATCTCGTTGCCATACGAAGACTCTGAGTCGGTCTCCTATTGCAAGATAATGCAATCAATTTCATTGCCAAGCGGGGAAAGGTATAGGTATGTTTGATATATATAGGCTCTTCAGGTTCATTCACCTCATCCAGATCAATATCAATAGAGATATGCTGATTTGTGTCCACGGATTCAGCCATCTGGAATATTCCCGCTGATTCGACTTCGATAGGGTACTCTGAGATACGTTGGTATTTCTTGGAGCTGGTGATCCAGAAGAAATATAAAGTCGAACGCCCCTTATTCCCGGCTCTCGATACAATTGTTTCTCAGAATCTCACAAAAGTGGATTCTTCCTGCACTGAACCCGCTCTTAAATAATCCCTTCCTGCTTGGTAACGGGCCGCTAATGGTCTTTGTGCGGAGGGGTTGGCCATGTTTCCTTCGTGGCACTAACCTGTTCAATTCGCGAAGACATGGGGGGGTTCAGATTATCCAAGGTGTTGAACAAGGAACTTTCCACCTATGATAACGGCGGCGGCAGTCAGCCGGCAGACGCCCCCAGCAGCCGGGCTTCCGCTAATAAGGTAGATTAATGACAATCTATGATCCGACTCGCCAATGGGTTTGGGTCAGGTCCCAACTGGGAGGGGTGCAGGACCTAGGCTCCAGATGAGTGCATATGCAGCATATATAGAGGCGACAGGGGCGACCTTCCGGGCGGCTAATGAAGCAAGTCATTTCTCGTTAAGCATGGAAGAGAGCCACTCAGAGGGCAGAATGATATTGTTGTGCAGGAGCCTAGTTATTCGGGGATCGGAGCGTGAGTTGAAATCCCTCCGTCGATGCTGCCATCATCAGTCACGGTCTATTTCGAATGCGGGGGTTCATTATGTGCATACGCTTCTGGCGCAGGTTGAACCTTTTCTCGGACATGTTTAGTTGGAGATCCGAAGGGATTTTGGCCGCGATACGGATGAACATCTCGCCGCTGGTACAAATATTCCGTCTGAAGTTGAGGTTGAAGAATAGCACCCAGTTGTGGTTGGCTCCTTGAATGAGCGACGTGCCGCTGTTCGGCGTTAATTATCTATCCTCTCGCTACCTTTTTGTTTCAAAAATCCTTCTCTAGTATGTGTGCTGGCTTCAAGCGTACAAGCCTATATACAATATCCACGACTCCCACTGCACTAGACCAATTGCTAAATCCCATTCTAGAAGTCTAGTATGCGCAAGATTAAAATAAAGAGCTTCTCTGAAGGACTAAAGCTTGACTGCTCTCTTTCTTTTTCTCGACCTTTTTTAACCCATTTCGCATCTTCTAATTACCGCCCGTGAACAAAAATTCTCTTCTCCAAGGGCTCAAATGTTTTCTCGCGTATCCCGCCATCACCCACGGGTTTCCCGAAGACCAGTTGTGCTTTCAGGCTCCATTCGGGTGGTACGTTCCATTCCTTTGAGATGCGCGCGTCCAGGATCGGAGTGTAATGTTGCAAGTTGCAACCTAGTCCTTCCGCTTCGAAAAGAGTCCACGCTTTGCCATTGAAATGTGTTAGCAATTGCTTCATTAACGTAAAGATCTACCCAGTAGTATCTAGTATCTATGTATATATTGGCTAGAACCAGTATGAACTTACCGGCATATTGATGCATTCCACTGGAATGCTCGGACCCTATATTCGGGCTCGTTAACAATCCGGAGATCGGTGAGGGGTAAAGTAAAGTGGGAGCTGGTGAGAGAGAAAAGAATCTTATCCACCTAAAACATACATTGAGGGAACTTATCCTTGAGTATCGGCAATTTCTCTTGCATCGCTTTCAACGGAGCGGGATCTTCATAAAATAAAGCCTTGATGTATATAGATAGACATACGCACATAATCAGAAAAGAACTCCCAGTCTCTAAAGTTCCAATGCAGGAGCCAATATAGAACTGGAACGAGGGGAACTCCTTACAGATCCATATGCCGCCCGGTACAGCGTAATACGCGGGTTGTATAGATTCTGGTATATATCTGGAGGTAGCGTGGCGCTAGCTTCTTCACGGGCAATGTCCCAGAGCTTCTGGTGATCGTCCTTGAGTAACAAAACAATCCGGGCAGACTGGGAATTGAAGGAACTAGGAGTATGGAGCAGAACTGCTGAAAGGAGCTCTTCGATGCGTGCATCAGAGATCGTGGACTCGTTTGTCAGTTGGTAGATAGAACGTCGGCCTTTGAACCCTTCACATAGGGCTGCAGTGAGGGTTGCCATTTTGATTTTGAATTTGAATCCTTTCCCCCCAAAAATGGCAAATATTAAATATTGAAACTCAGAGAAGCTGCCTCCCGTATTGTCGATGCTCTACAAGTCGAGCATGGAAATACTAATTTACTGCGGAGGGCTTCTGAGCGGCTCATATACCACCAGTGTCGGCGCTGCTCATGGATGCCTGGCATCTCGCAAAGTGAGTAAAGTAAATTTATAAGCTGTTTTCATTAAAAATCACGCCCTGTTGCATGGATGCGTTACGGGTGATTTCCGCACCGTGTTTGAGCAACCCTTGCTCGATGAAATCGCCGATATCCCCTCCCAGAGATGGCCCGTAGGTTAGCGATTTTCGAGCTAGAGAAGCTCCACATAGTACTAGTACCACTGAGTAAGCTTTGTATGTGACTGCCAGCCCACGCGGCCAGGCATCAGGAGCAGCAAGACTCAATCGAAATTCTTGCTCAGGCCGGTTGGCACTTCTCGTGAATTATTGCATTCAGTGAGCGGTTTGGAATTTATCAGGCCGTCACTTGGTTGCCACGGCGGGCTTTTCATAGACTTCCACAAAGTGGTTCCCGGGTTAAGCTGGCGACGATCGTTTCTTTTCTCCGATATGCGATGTGATGGTTGCAAGATAATACTCGATGGCCCAGACATGCGATTGGTGGGAATGAAACCAGTTCCCGATAGAACGTATAAGAAGTTGAAGCGGCAGAGAGATACTGGTACTTACGTCATTCCGAAGACACATGAAAATTGCTGAAATCGCGAACTTCCCACGGGCGGAGCGATGATCAGCATCCGGAGGGGATGCATATGCCCTCATTGGAAGTTTTGGCGGCGCGTGATGGGACAGGCATCTTGATCACAGCTGGGATTGTTCAAAAGTTAGTACGGAGTAGTCCTTCTATTTACTATGTTACGGTAGCGGCAACCACAATGATAAAATCCCTATGCCGAGCATTCTTGGTATTTGCGTAGACCACATGGCTTGACACATTTAATCCACGCAGGTTTGTTCCACGAGCCCAGCAAATCGCAGCACGAACCTTGTTTCGCATGATTGGATTGTGCAGCACGGTCAGATTCCCGTCCAACGCCATCCATGGCCAGCAACGGCTTTAGGTTCAGCTTCAATAAGCCCCGTCCCATCCCACATAATGGCATCATTTTGAACACTAGCTCCGAGCTAACTACTCACCAACTGAACGATAAGAAGTGGGCTAAACTAAAAGCAGCATGGCCGTCAAGAAGCGGAAGCTCCAAGCTGGAAAGTGAACAGTACAAATACAATGGGGCACCAGGGCAGTACATAGGAGCTGCCACCTCCCAGTTTTTCCCTTTCTTCCCTCCGCTGCCAGCAGGAGCCGCTCATGATAGGGCGCTGGAAACGGGAGAGCCTTTATTTTACCTCCCTCCTAGTCCCTTCGTGCTCTTTGATTACATGTTTCTATTCTGAATTTCACACAGGCTTTGCTCAAACAGGTTGTGGTGGGCGATTATGGCTTCAGCTGGGAACATCACGGCGATGGCCTCACCAACCCCTACAGCTCGAGCAACCCCCCAGGGTGGGATTTTTGACCATTCTAACCCATCGAAATATGACCCTAAAAGTCCTATCACACTCTTCATAATCCAAGTGAGTCGTCGTGGTAGCCGGTACTGCTATTTTTAAATCTATGATACTTGCATATAGCACCTCTCGGTGGCGGTTCAAGCTTGAAATGTTAACATAGTACTTTTCAATCCAACAGGCCAGTCTTATCATTATCTTATGTCGCGCCCTTCATTACCCTCTGTCAAAAATTCGCCAGCCCCGTGTCATATCTGAGGTGATTGGTGGCATTATTTTGGGGCCATCAGTTATGGGGAGAATACCCGGTTTCCGTGCTACTATTTTCCCAGAGGAATCCATACCAAACCTCAACCTGGTGGCCAACCTCGGGCTGGTACTATATCTGTTTATGATCGGAGTCGAAACCAATTTGCGCTCTATGTTGAGTAATTGGAGGGTTGCTGTTAGCGTGTCTGCAGCTGGTATGGTATTACCTTTCGCCCTGGGCTGCGCAATCGCCTATGGCTTGTACAACGAATTTGGGGACGATCCATCTCTGGCCCCAATAAGTTTTGGAACGTTCATGCTTTTCATTGGTATTGCAATGGCTATTACCGTAGGTCCCTGGGTTCCGATTCTGCAATGTTTTAACTAATTGTAACCTCCCATTTTTTTTTTAATAGGCTTTCCCGGTTCTCTGCCGTATTCTTACAGAGCTCGAGCTCCTCAACACGACAGTGGGCGAAATCGTGCTTTCAGCCGGGGTCGGCAATGATGTTGTTGGCTGGATTCTTCTTGCTCTCTGCGTTGCTCTTGTTAATGCAAGTACTGGGTTGACAGCCCTATGGGTCTTGCTAACCTGTGTTGGATTCGTCCTATTTTTAACCTACGCTGTCCGCCCTGTGTTCATCTGGTACCTGAAACGTACTGGTAGTTTACATAATGGCCCCGATCAGTCCGTAGTCGCGTTGACTCTGCTTCTCGCATTGGGCGCCGCATTCTTTACACAGGTCATTGGCGTGCACGCAATTTTCGGTGGATTTCTAGTCGGACTCATCTGCCCTCATGAAGGAGGGTTTGCGATCAAAACGACGGAGAAGATCGAAGATTTAATCGGAGCCGTTTTCCTCCCGCTATATTTTGCCCTCTCCGGGCTTAACACTAACATTGGTCTCCTGGACAATGGGATAACATGGGGCTACGTGATTGCCGTCATCGTCATTGCGTTTGTAGCGAAAGTTTCCGGAGGGATGTTCGCCTCTCGACTGAACGGCCTTGTCTGGAGAGAAAGTGCTGCGATCGGTGTTCTAATGAGCTGTAAGGGATTGGTTGAACTTATCGTCTTGGTAGGCAAATTTACTCTTCCCAATCTCGTCCCCCATTTATCCCACAACTGTTCCCTTACAAATTGTGTAGAATATCGGTCTCCAAGCGAAGATTCTCAGCAAAAGAACTTTTACGATATTTGTTGTCATGGCTCTTGCTACTACGTTTGCTACCACCCCTCTTACTCTCTATCTTTACCCGGAATGGTATCGGGATAGAATGGAGAGGTGGAGGCGCGGTGAAGTCGATTGGGATGGAAATGAAATTTCGTCCGAGAGCGACCCTTCCAGCAGTTCAGACATTGCCGAACAAAAAGCACGGGGTTCATCTACGCAGAAATTCCTGGTTTATTTACGACTCGACAACTTGGCGGGGCTCTTTACTTTTGTCTCTCTGTTGGGACTTGGAGATGATGTGAAAACTGCTAGTAGTAAGGTCCACCATCGCCATGAAGACAAGAAAAGCGAGAAAGTGCTCGCCAAGAAAGAGCGCCCCGTGGAGGTTCATGGCCTTCGTTTAATCGAACTTACGGACCGTGATTCTAGTGTAATGAAAGTATCGGAGATCCGCGATTACAGCTTCAGCGACCCAATCCTGAATACATTCAGGACCTTTGGCCAATTGAACACGCTTACTGTGTCTGGTGCTGTCGTCATTTCCCCCGAACACGCATATGCTGAGACGATCGTCAACAAAGCCCGTGATCTCTCATCAGATTTCATCCTTCTCCCCTGGAGCGAAACTGGAGGCATGAGCGAGCACCAGATTCTTCTTTTCGACGACAAAGCAGAAAAGTTCTCAACCGGGCCTCATACTGCATTTGTGTCTAGTATTCTGAGAAATGCCAAATGCCCTGTTGGAGTTTTCGTTAACAAAGGTTTTGGTGGACCACAGTTAACCAAACCACAACCGGGGCATTTGAGCCGCTCCGTCAGCGGCACCAGTGTCTACAAATCAGCCGACATTACGCTGTCTCCCGCCCTGAATCAGGGACATCATATTTTCTTCCCGTACTTTGGGGGCGCTGATGATAAAGTTGCCCTCCGCCTCGTTCTCCAGCTCGCCAAAAATACGGCTGTAACAGCCACCATTTTGCGTGTGGATACGAGTGACGAAACTGACCCTGGTTCTTCCGCCCAAGGAGATACCAATGCACCGCCAAACCGAACCTCTGAAGACAAGGATGCTGACAAT
Source organism: Emergomyces pasteurianus Ep9510 (assembly GCA_001883825.1). Classification (NCBI taxonomy): domain Eukaryota; kingdom Fungi; phylum Ascomycota; class Eurotiomycetes; order Onygenales; family Ajellomycetaceae; genus Emergomyces; species Emergomyces pasteurianus. The sequence goes on along the minus strand of LGRN01000190.1, from coordinate 31,983 downwards.
GCCTTTTTTACTTCCCTGCGTGATTCTGTACCCGATGCACTCAGTTTCCGTGTCGATTTCCAGAACCTTAAAACAACCCCAACAACCATAATCACCACTGTATTGGGAGCTGCAAAAGCTGATGTGGGAAAATCGAAAGATAATACCGGCGACCTTGTCATAGTTGGACGTAGCAATGTGGCCACTAGCACTTTGACATCCGCAGGACTCTCCTCCTCGGGAGAGATCGGTTCGGACGCAAAGAGGGCGCTGGGTGCGCTTGGTGAAGCTATGGCGGCAACTTCGAATGCCGTTCAGGCTAGTGTTCTTGTGGTGCAGGCTGGCCCGAACATATAAGGTCTTTGTCTCAATTTGATGACGATTTTTCCTATGTGACCAAAGTGGCGGGTCCCAATGGCTTTATATTTGTTCCTATTTTTTGTCTCATTTTTGCATGGCCGTACTTTTGTGGGTTACAACCTTCTCCCGAACATTGTTTCGGGAACGTTTCATGATTGCGCCTGCATTTTGCAGCATTTTTCTACATTTTTGGCGATTCCTAATATGATATATGATGAGAGTGAGTTCGGTTTTTGGATGTTCTGGCTTAGAAACGAAATTTAAGCGTTTACAGAGGGGCTTTATATTCTATTACGATGTTTTCGATTTCCTAGGGTGAACTACTTTTCATCTAGCCATTGAAATTATGTTCAAAGTTTTATCAACTAGGGTTTGCCTTTTGCTTTACGATGATCGCACGTGTATTCATGAATCAAATATCTCGTTGAAAACGATGGGCGACATATGCCATCCAAAATATCGGTGCTCTTTCGCCGTCTCAGTCGTCACCCTCCTGAGTGGCAATTGAGCGGTGGCAATCTACGCATGACATCCTCCCAGCTTTCAATCTCGTGAAGAAAACTCTTTACCGGGGCAAATATCTCATCCTCTGAAGCCCTGGCTTGCTTCGTGCTATCTCTCTCGCGGAACCAGGGGAATTATCGTTGGGGGAGAAAGAACCTTGAAATGGAATTAGTGACGGGTGGTTCGCGTGAGTAGGGTACTCCTGCAATAATTAGTAGTTGTGTAGGTTGTCTCGCGGAGGGCGAAGTAAAAAGCATACTCCCACAATCTGGCCCCAGAAAAATATAGAGTACTATACCGCCAGCGCCGAAGAGGGCTCGATGACATTCGGTGTTTATATAAATATAGACTCGAAAACTTTCGATAACAGTGATCCGTTCTATGCCGACGAGGTCATGAGGAATTACTACTTTCTCATTGGTGGTTGAAAGTTGTTCCAACAGGGACAAAATTGAACTAACTATCCCTTTCAAGTTATAATGACGGAGGTCCCAGCAGGCCCTCGTTTTCCGTGAAAAAATTGCGTCTCTTAAGTAAAGGTTCAGAAGTTTTGGCAATCACAGGGTCGACCCAGACAGTCGTTGGGGTCTTTCACCTCGAAAGCTTGAAGAGAATTGAACTCTGAGTACGGGGTATATTGAAGAATATGTTATGATTGGATCCGACGTACAGAATATTTCCGTACTGTAGATCAGCTTTTTGGAATAGGGCATTGAGTGATAACTTTTTATCGCTAACATCGTACGAAGTGCTAGCTACTACTTTACTATGTAGCAATCTGGCCAGCACGGAGTACGGCCAAATTAGTTAAAAAGTGTCTTGAAGTGTTGGCTAAACCTTAAACTAAATAAGATGCGTCGCAAGCGTCGGTTCCGAAATGCGCTGTCAGAATTTTAAGTTTTGATATGCGATGGCGGCCCCATGTTAGTTTTGTTAGATCTCCGTACTGCGGCATGCGCATTTGATGCGTGCGAACGGTCAGTGGTTGCAGAATCCGCCTGATCGAGCGGGTTTCAAAAAATTGACTAGGTTCAATTTACCTTGGCGAAGCTCGCTATTTTCGAAGTTGGAATGTAGACATTTACCCAAAAAGTTAGTGTTTGAGAATCAAGATTGTATCCAGCTTCTGCGGTACTAAGTTTAAAACACAAGGAAAGAAAAGAGAATAAGTTATGAATAGGTGTGAGCTCCAGACAATTGGTGGGAGATAGTAGCTTTTGGAGCGCTGAGTTTCTATATTCCAGATTGCAAATCTAGTAGTTACTATCTATGTACTGAGTACAGTACTAGTATTTTTGAAGCCAAACATGAATATGCCCCATAGTTGCGCCTAAGAAGTTCCAATAAGAAAGACGTTAACCAACCAACGCCAACATGCCAACACCATAGCTGTACGGAGTAAACCAAGGTAACTTTGATATACTGGCTCTTTTTTAAAAGCATCTATCATCCAACAGCCAGATCCGCGAAATCAAGTAACCACATATGCATACCACTAAGAGAAGACTACTAAAAAAGAGAAGAAGAAAAATCGTGTTCACAACTGGTATCTATATGACGGACTCAAGTCTCCCTGGAGGGAATCTGCTGCTGCTTGATCAGGAGCACCTGTCGCATCAAGCGTAGCCATTTTATCGCGGCTGCGGTTACGGTGCAGGAGGAGGAAGAAATAGACAATACACATGGCGGCAGAGAGACAGATGAAGGATATGCTGATCCTGTGGCCGGGCCTGAATTCCGGCCTGTCCTTCTCAAGGAACGAGTAAGTTGCTATGATTCCACCAACTGTTGTTATAAGAACGGTTAGTTTCCTATGTCTTACGGAGAATTAAAAAAAAAAAACATGGCTGTGGAGCGCTGAAATAAAAGCGTTGAAATAAATTGACACCGAAAAATAAAAAGGGGAACCATGGTCCCTGACTCACTATTTCCAAATCCAATCTGCCATGCAGTGCCTACAGCCCTGCGGGTATGGCCACCGAGATTCATTGAGAACCAGCAAATGATAATTGGCATGGCGCTGTATGCCCCACATGTAACCAGGAACAGCGCAGCATACTGAACTCCACGATTCTCCACACCATGCACGTTAAGGAGGATGGCGAAGCCCGCAATCGCGATGCAAATGGGGATGATGGTGAAGATAAAACGGTTACGCAAGCGGTCGGACAGGTATGCTATGGCAAGAGAGAAACCGAAGGCGGCCGCCCAAGGAGGGATAGAGTAGAGTTGGGTTTGTATGGCTACGATAGGTTAGAGTTAAATAGTACCAATCATTAGGCTAGGGGTTTTAACTGATCTAGTTCAAGGGTGATGGGTCCAGTTAACGGAGTACTTACGTCCATAACCGTACGTCTTGATGATGGTGGGAGCGAAATATGCGTATCCTATTATCGAAAGAAATTTATTAATACACTGTAAACAGGATGGTTGGTGATGGAGACATTCTCGGTTGCTCACCATATGCAGGGACAATCAGGCCAAAGTACATAAACCCACCAACAAAAATCTTATCTGCGAGGGCATTAGTGAATATGACTTTTTTTGCTCGGGGGGAGATAGAAAAACCATACAGTCCTTGAAGACCTGAAGCATGTCTTTCCAGCTTGGCGAGACCTCATGGCCTGCGGCACCAACATCCTTGGCAAGTTTAGTCCGAATAAAAATCCGCTCCTCCTCCTTCAGCCATTTGACATCTTCTGGGAAGTCAGGGATTATGAAAAAAAATGCGAAGGAGACGACGCATGTTAACAGCCCCTCTAAGATGAAAATCCATCTCCATCCAAGATAGCCTCGCATCCCATCCATCTTTCCAATGGCACTTGCAAGCATGCCTCCGAAGGCACCAGCGAGTGTAGTCGAACTGAAGAAGAAGCTGAACCGCTTCTGGGCTTCACTGCGCTTATACCACATTCCAAGGAGGTAGAAACCTGTTGATAAATCAGTATCCTCTTCGTCTGTGGATGTCTGCGAACATGTCGTCAGATTAATCTAGGTACTAATTACGCAACGTACATCCTGGAAACATGCCAGTTTCGAATAAACCGAGAAGGAAGCGTGTTGCGAGGAGCCCTGCATAATTCTGTACTAAGCCCTGGCAAAGGGTGACAAGTCCGAAGCAAAACATGCATCCTGATACTATAGGGTACCGGTTAGTCAATTACGATACGAGGCTTTCTCTTCAAGGCATTAACGAGTATAATATTCGCAAGGGTCGAAACATACACCATACGTGAGGCTTTAGTTGTTTGAGTAGAACATTTGAAGGAATCTAAGCCGGAGTGCCATCAGCGGATTTCAAGAGAGAAACGGGATGACAGTTCAAATTTTCCACATCAGCGAATATTCTTCTACATACCTCAAAAATGATGTATGGCACGAAAAATATAGTTAAAGCGGTGTTATATTTGTTTCCTGACTGAATACCAAGGTCCTCCTTCAACCCAAAGATGACAGCGTTGCTGATATTGACCCTACATGCGATCCAGTAGTCAGCTTTTTCTGCATATCATTTTATTCAACCTCCACCTTTGCAGTTCATCGAGGAAACAGCTAGACTGACCGGTCCAAAAAAGCGAGCAAATAGAGCACACAAAGCACAGGGAGCAGGTGCAGATCGATTTTTGCCATTAACTTTCTCTCAGTGGTGGTTATGAGATTGGCATCAACATCGATTTCTTGGATGGGGCCCGAAGAACCTGCGTACTCCGCATCTTCTACACAGCAGAATTAGCATTCAGGTTTGAAAGAAAAGAGCATCAACTGCTGCCGCCTTCATTGTGTGCAATCATAATGACGTGTGAAACGTACCTTTCCGCTCCTGCATCGTATGTAAATACTCGTGTCTTAGCTTTCTATTAGTTCCAGCTGCGCGCACGCGCACGCCCACACCAGGGATGCAAGGGGTGCTTTATTTCTCCACGTCTGGACCAAGCCAAGTAGTTCGTGTTTAGGCAGGAGACGAAGGAACCGCAAGAAAACGACTGACGGAAAAGCAAAAGGCAACGAAACAATACCTGTAAAGGGGAAGGAAAGAAAGAGAAATAGCAATAGAAGCCGAAAAGAACGGGGGAGGCATAAAAAATTGAAGTGACTGACAGCCCAAGCCAAGATCTACACACCGAAAAAACGCAAGCGGACGCCCCCCAACAGAAGCTTGTGCCACCCATTTCAAGCACAGAAATTGGAACCTTATATCTAGTAAAATTTTGTGGAGGGTTGAAAAAGATTTCAACGCAAACCTTACCTGGAACTTTGCCCCCCAGAGCAAAACAAGCCCACGTTCATTCCCATAGAGACGGGTAGTATCGACAGCTGGGACGATCAGCCAGCTGAGAAAAGAAAAAGAGTACCAGCTAACAGGGGAAAAACCTGCAAAGTTCCGTATATGATAATCGATTGGCACGGAGCCATATATCCCCCTTCAGAGCGCCATCACCCAACTGTTACGAACATTTTCTGGACTGGACCAAGATTTCGGCCTCCGTCTTCTTACTATATTAAGCGACCATCATCGCTCCGCCTGGACGGGCAGCCGTACTAATAGTTTCTTGTTGCTTTTTGCAATACTAATGATATTGGGATCAAATACCAATCGACGAACATCAAGTCTGGGGTGGGGAACAATATAGTATGTATATTTTTCACAACACGTAGGCAAACAGATAAAAAAAAATATGAAGATATGGCTACATTGTACTACTAGTGTAAGTCATTCGTGGAACTAGAAATCAATATTTGGGTGTCGTTGTATACCACCCGTGACCATTACATATATATATATAGTTACCATATAAATACTGGACGAGAACCTCGGGATCAGGACAGATTCTTCTTCCAGTCCAAGCTGTTGATAGCTCGCGTTTGAGGCTATGCCGTCCTTCGGGCCCTCGGGAACCCCTGAGTAAGGCTGATGATATCAGATTAACAAAAGATAATATCCATGGGGAATAATGGATCTAGATGCAAAATGTGGAGAAGGTCCTTCAAAAGTTTGCCCTGGTTGTAACCGAACTGAAAACTTAGTGATTTTCCGAGGTCGGAAGAGATCATCGGTATGAATGTTGGCGGGATGCATGCGGAGTACTCCGTACACTGCACATTTTCGTTTTGATTCTTTCGCCACGGTCATCCCTAGAAATCTACCCAAGTACGGAGTACTTGGGCAAATTGTCGACAATAACTACGTACTGAAAGAGGCTTAAACAAGCTTTTATGCTTAAAAACCACCCCAGTTTACTAACCAAGCGCCAAGATATATCGGCCCGATCTAGTCTCAGCCCGATCGAGGTTTACAGAGTGCCCAGTTCAACCTGAGCTAAGGAGATAGTACCTAGCGGTTTGTCACATTGATATTTTCCAACTGCTGTATAATCGTCACGTCGCCGCTTCCAACACATAGAAGTAAAATCGCACTCGCCAGGGTGGTCATACCCAGTTACACAACAGTAATGGTAATTGGGGGAATCCAATATGCAAAGCAAAAAGCGTGGCAAAAAGAGCTTGATGGGGAGTGGGATATCTAAGCGAAGAAGAAAAGTCTTAACTATCTGAATTCAATCGAAGGGAAAAATCTGGGACCGGCAAACCCATGGGCAACCACGCTCTGGATGTCGATATTTCCCCCGCTAAACGGACTCCACAGTTTGATAAGAATAAACCTTCCCGACCTGTATATCCAATTTATTAGCACGAATGGCATGGGAAGGGGTGGAGGAACATGACGGGCACAAGGCACCACTTGGCAGGAAAGTTATATACTTACACAGGCGGGTCAAACTTGATGCTAACCATACTCTTCTCCTTTTCAATAAAGAAACGCGCGTGAGGTTTCATGACCTCCGGATCAGAGGCGGTTGGCTCACCCTCATCAGCCACGGCGTCTCTGTTACGCAGCGATGACGAAGGTTCTATTAGGCTAGGGACTAACCGTCGTCTACCTCTGCCTGTAACAGTGGCAGTTGCGTCTACAGCATTAATAGCCTGCCTCATTCGACGTCGAATTTGACGCTGTTCTCGAATAAGGGAGCCGCCGGTCCAGTCAGAAGTCTCGTCGCTGTCCGTATCAAAATCAGAACAATGAATTTCAGATTCCATTTGCTCCATACGCATTCTATCAATATCGGTCGATGAGGACGTCTCTTCCGGATCTTCATCATTGTTCTCATCGTCGGACTTATCATCAAAATGGGTCGTAATACGGAAGTCAAAGGAGGAGCTGCGATAGACAGGAGGTCTAGTGTCGAAAGAAGGCGGCGGTGGCGTGAGCTCGTTCTCTGAGTCAGACCAGCTTACCGGTCGTGCTCGTGCGGCCCTTTCCAGAGATTGCAACGGTGATCTGGTTGAAGCAAGATATCGTTGGGAAAAGTGTCCTCTAGGATGTCGACGTCGTCGAGGTCTGAGCCCCGATGGGGAGTAGACAATTTGATACTGAGCGGTGCGTGCTAAGAGTTCATCTGATGTCATCGAGACAAAGATCATCCCTTCTTGGATACTAGATGAATATGTACTCCAGTCAATATTTGGCCGTCAAAATTTGAAGACAGGGTCAAATCACTTACGGGGCATCAAATCCCGACTTGGGAGCTTTAATGACAATTTTCTTCAGACAAAATGGGGTTTCGCCTTGGTGGCGAAGAATCAAGTTGCAGCGGTCACTTTTCGTGCAATAAACCGAGGAGTCATTTAGCAGAACATTTTCCGGGTATGAGTTTTCCCCGTCTGCTTCATAGGTTCCTCCGTCACAGCTAACAATCTCCATATCCAAAGCTCCGGGGACGACTTGGCCATAGTGCCCATAGCTAAACCCTCGTATCCCTTCCCGCTTATCATCAGAGTCGAGTTTACGTCGTTTAGGTCTCCACCGATTGCCACGGGCTTGAGCTCGGGTGTCTCTGGCAGCTAAAGTGGACAGTCCATCTGACGACGACGAAAGAGCATCGTCAAAACTGGATAAAGACGGCCCTGGACCCGAAATACGCGCCGTCACTCGTCGAAGATTACCTAGCTCGCCGTAGAACCCGTTTCTTTGACTCTCGGTATCCATCCCATCCATGTTCAGGTTTAATCGATCTGCTGTATCGATCCGGGGACGCCTTTGGCCGGTTATAGGCGAGCGTTGGTCCTGCTCTGTCCTAGATTGGGTTGCGGTGGGGAGAGAATTATCCGGCCGTGCGCCTCTTTCAAAACTAATTCGCTCTCCACCATCTCTGGTATCGATCTCGGATCGACGATCAATCACGTCCTCTAGGGCTTGTAATTCTTGTTGAAAAACGTTAAAAGTGTTTTCGCGAGCAGTATCTCGCCAGCGGGACATTCGAGCATCAAGTAGGCCTTGTAGATGCTGGAGTCGCGAGTTCAAACGCATCCGATATTGTCTCCGGTCGGCGGGAGTTTCCGATCGAGTATTGCGATCAGAAGCAGCAGGGAAATCGAAATTGCCAGACTACTCAATGAATTAATAATGTATTAGGATCATATGAAGTATAATGATTTTTATTTTTGACACTATCGATAGAAAACCTCATTTAGACGTAGCGGAACGTTGTGATCAACATACCATTGTGGGCGTAGTCCGCTGGAAATAACTCAAATCGACTGAAATTTATCTGAGAAGCTAACACGGACGTGGACGGACTTCCTTGGATGAATAAGTGAGGTCCAGATGATGAGAAATGATATTGTAGGTACACCAGGCACCAGTGCGGAAGGTGACTAAAGAGTGGTGAGGCCCAAAATTCTCATAAGATGCTAGGCGAGCGGCGGGTATGGGTAGTGTGTCTTCAGCATGGGTATGACACGGATTCTGCTCCAAAAGTGAAAATAATCAGCGAAAACAACGGCGACCAGGCGCTGGGTGAGATATGGGGGAATGAGGGCCAGGTGGATGTCACTGTTGCTGGAATCCCGATCGATGTTGGTGATGGAAGATGTTAATCAAGCGTCAGCGGCAGAAAACCATCACCCAGTTAGGCAGAACTAGCGGCTCCCGCGCACAGACCAGGCGGGAAGGCTCCGTGTTTGCCACGTGACTTCTATCAAAAGGTTCGTTCCGGTACTAGCTAGAACCCGGCCACCGAGGAAGGTTGCTTTGATTTCCTCGTTCAACAACACACACAATCAAGTACTTCCAGGCGGCTTGAAGCTCGTTCCAGAAATCTGATGCGCTCACTAGTAGATTCCATTGTTGGCGCAACAGCTATACCCTGAGTAGAACAAAATCGCAACTCACTTCTTCAGGCCTGAGGATTTATTACTGCTTCAATTCTTTCGTCTACTGATTGCTTTGGTTCTCCATACCTTGTAGCAGACCCCCTGCTTCTTGCTTATGTTTGACTGTTTCTCGTATTCCCAATCGTGCCGTCTTAGTTACAATTTGGAATTCCGCCATTGCCACTATGGCATCAAACAATACGAATAACCAGATAACTGCCGGTTAGCACCCTAATTGTTCGTTGGGAATACAGCAATGTTACTAACGGATACAACCAAGATGAAATTGCGTTATATGACCGCCAAATCCGCCTCTGGGGCGTCAAGGCACAAGAGAAGTGCGCTGCTTTTCCCGTCGCTAATACTTGCTCTATCTGACCAGTGAATATCCGAACAGGCTCCGAACTGCCAAAATCCTTCTGGTAACCCTCAAGTCACTTGGTGCAGAAATCGCCAAAAACCTTGTCTTGGCCGGAATTGGATCTCTCACGATCATAGACAATGCTGTCGTCAAAGAAGAAGATATCGGTGCTCAATTCTTCCTATCGCATGAACACATCAACCAAAATGTTGGTTTTATTGCATTGTTGAATTTCGAAAATGGACCAGAGAGAGGAGCTAATACATGTGTTTAGCGAGCAGAAGCCGCAGCCCCTCAAATCTTGCAAATGAATCCGAGAGTAGAAGTGGCCGTTGAGACCATCGATATTAGATCAAAATCGCCAGCGTTTTTTGCGTCGTATGATATAATTATTGCAACGGATCTCGACTACGACACAATTTGCTGGATAAATAATGCCTGCCGGGTTGTCAGCCGCCGTTTTTACGCTGCAGGAGTTCATGGGTTTTACGGCTACATCTTTTCAGATCTCATCAGCCATGACTTCGTAATCGAAAGAGAAAAATCAAACGTCGCCTCTGCAACCGTCGAGACACCCACCAGGACCATCCTGGATGTGCAAACCAAAAAGGAGAACGATAAGGTGATTGAAATGATAACGAAGCGTGAAGTATATTGCCCACTTCTACTTTCAAACACTTCTCCTCTGCCTCAAGAATTCACCAAAGTCCGCCGCAAACGCTTGCAAGTAACACCACTTCTCACCTGCTTGCGAGCTCTATGGGAATTTCAACGAGAGAGAAACGGAAGTTTGCCGACAAAGGATGACTTAGAGACCTTTATTCGCCTCGCCAATGATCGCCATCTAGAACTACGTCTAGACATTTCGACACTCACCGCCGAATTTATACGAAGCTTTCTAGACAACCTAGGCAGCGAACTGAACCCCGTGTCAGCATTTTTGGGCGGCTCACTTGCGCAAGATGTCATCAACGTGTTAGGTTCAAGAGAACAACCATTGCAAAATCTGCTATTGTTTGACGGCGAGCGAAGTGTTGCGCCCATATATTCGCTTCACCCAATTTTCCCTGAAGATTGAATCCGCCGTTTTCTATGGCACACCACACCTGTTCTGGAAACAAACTTGAGACGCACGAATGGAACTTTCGCAAATGAACGTAAATATTCGTCCGAGCTCAAATTCCGTTTGCTTTGGCCCAAAGATTGCTGCGTTACTGGTGTTTTTTTTGCATATCACATATACCCTTCGACCAAACAGAGTATTTTGCACGCATATAATCTCTATTAATGTGGTGTTTTTTCGATGTACATATCTCTCGAGAACTCAATAAAAGAGATATCCTAGGTGTCTCCCGTATTGAGTTTCTCAAAAGGATTTTTCTGTTATGGCATAATAGAATCGGATGGATGTTGATGGATATTGGGCACATCGGACGGTACAACTCGAATTATACCCTTTCAGTACGATTCTGCTACCCAGCCAGATGACTTACGTTCGCGCTATTGTTTTCCATCTGCTTTTTCAATTGGAAAAGTCCAGCTTGGCGTTAAATTTTCAGTGCGAAGGGTCATCTCATTGTTTTGTTACTTTAGGATGGAACCCGTGTGTAATTTTTTTAAATGGGATGTGGGTACAAAAGCGAAAAGGAGACAGGTAACAACGTACCGGGGTAGAATCCAAGGCTAGAAATAATATAGCACGGGAAAAGTCGTGCTTGTTTAAGGCTTTCGAAGGGAGGTCAGCATTCCTCTGAAAGCCTGGATAGAAATTTTTCTTCTTCTCTCTGTCATTCTTCTAGCAGCAGCATCTTGCTGAGACATGCTATCGCCAGATAGAGCTCCCAAAATAATAGTGTGATACAAGTTGTCCCAGAAAAGGCTCAAGAAGGAGAGAGGCATCTCTTTAATTTCAAACTGAAAAACAAACAAAAGAAATGGATACATTAATTCCGACATACACATTCCCCATATCCCTGCTTCAAACCAAATCTAACACTTTATTTACACAAATGGGAAAAAAGAGACAAGATTGCACGTTGATGAGAGTAAGGAGTAGAGAACAAATCAAACTCATTTGCTACAATACAAATACCACGAAAGCAATAGCAAGCATGGAATTTTAGGTATACAGACACATGCTCAGAAAAATAAAAAAGACAGTAGAGCGCATCCATGGGAATCCGGAGATAGGGTAGTAACACCCGTCACTCTCATTGTAGGCTTCGAGTGTCAAAAGTAGTTATGGAGAAGAAGAAAAAGAGATCAGGCCGACATGAACTTCACAGGATCAAGTACATGTACCCCTTAATCTTTCCCTCTTCATCTGAGGAGCTACGTATATGCATAGTATGAAATCATATATCAAAAAAGAAAGCATGTACACACCAAGTTGTTTTAAGGTAAGCCCGGGATAGTACCTAAAACAAATTGTTTCCGTGTTTTATGGGGCCCGTTCTAGGTCTTTAACTCGGCTATCAATCGGCGTGTTGATGGGGCTATCATCGTCCCGGTCTTTATCGTCGCCGCCAATGAGGCCTTCTAGTTCAAACTCTTCCGCATCGTGAATATGTTGAGTTTGAGCCTGGCTACGAACATGGCCGTTCGCGCCTCTGTGACTCCCCCCATTGGGGAAGGAGGTGGAAGGGCGACCATTTAAAGAGCGGGAATGTGATGATGGCCTGCTGCCGGTGTATTTGGCGGTTTCGGGCCAAGCATGAACGGCATATATGTGGATGAGGACATTGACGACTAACGGCTAGATAAGTAGAGTGTACAAAAACCAGGATGGAAGAAGGTCGTGTGCGCGAGAGTTGACTTACATAGGAATAGCACGAATGCGATGCTGTAGAGAATAAGGATGTAGGCAACGTGGGAAATACCCGCATTAGAAAGAAGCTCCATCTGCTCCTCGGTGGCGCCCATGAAGAGGAATCCAGATGCATATAACATCTATAAATTGTTAGCTTCCAGTATATTCCGCGGAGTACCCCATCAAGCACTTACGAATGGAGTGATATATTGAAAGCTGTTAGGATTAGTTCCATCAGGGCTGAGCGTACTCCGATCTTTTAATACAAATGCAATTTCTATTATTCTCGCGGCTCCAGCACCCATTAACGTATAGCCGAAAACAGTATGAACCATGGTACTGAGCATCAGGTGCTGCGGGTGGGAAGACATGGCATATCCTGTGAGCAAGATCACAATTCCCGGAATCAAATTTCTTTTGGGTTGGCCATTCCTCTTCCTGCTCAACCAAATGCCAACCAAGCCAGCGCACCACCAAATGATACCCATACTTGTGTGCTCGACGTCATTATGAGCCCAAGGTTGTCCCCAGCGGTGCTCAGTAAAAGTGTTTATGCACCCCCAAATCGCAATAACAACGGAATCGAAAAATTCCTGGCTCCGGCCGGTTCGGCGAAGCCAGTATTGTCCGACAAGGAGAACGATTGTTAGGAGTATTCCGTATCCGATAAATGCACTGCCCATGATGAAATGCGCAAGACATTGTCCAAGGTGGTCTTTGCGGCAGAATCCCAGCGCCGTTATACCACCAAAAATCATCTGGATCCAGCTAACAACGGGCATCACCTTTCCCACAACGCCATGTCCCACAATGACGTATCGTCGTATTCTACCATGGATGCCCCGCGATAAGTGGAGTTTGAGATATATGCCCAGTAAAATTTGTACAGCAAGCATGAACATTAACGGATTCGCGAACGAAGCGTGAATATTTTTGGAAAACTGCCGTCCTTTATGTAAATGCCCAAGGAAGTATGCCAAAATGGCGATGATACTGCCGGTGATCTGAACGGGAACGTGCCAACGGGATCGGATGATCTAAAACGGGGATCGTAACTGTTAGATCCAAATACGGAAGGGTCGAGGAAAATCGACAGCACTCACCCCAAGTACCATACCGGTGGGAAATATAAGTCCGAACGCAAACGTCATTAGGATCATGTGTACCCATAATATCGAATCCTGAAGACAAGGTATCATTGGTCAGAAAGAGAATACTATATACATTTAAATAGTGGTGGTAGCCAACGCACGATCGGGTCCCCTGAAAAGACCTGGCCTTCTGGGACCTGGGCATGGTCGCCATGGGCAAGCGCATGTCCAGCAAAATACCAGAGCAGAACTGGCACTGAAATACGTAATCGTGGCATGGTCAATGGGGAAGGTGATCCGACAACGGTAAATTTAACGGAAGGAAAGAAAGATGGCAAGGAGGAATCAAGTTCTGGATGAATAAGATCTTGATATCTTATCACGAACGACTCCTCGTAGCATCCAAAGCTAATGGGTCAAATGTAAGCCAGGACAGAATGGTCATTGCGCTACTGATATAGGCACGAAAGTATATAGAAAAACGGATCCTCATTACGGTATTCCCGGGGGGTCAGGCACAAAGTGAACCGGGTGTGGCCATCGTGGAAGCGTCAAATGTTTATGAAAAAGGTCAAGATATGCGGCTCCGGCGGAGTTTGATTTCAGAGCGTCATCGGGGTTAGGTAAGCTTCGGCCAGCGCACGTGACCGGTGCCCCTTTTCCCATCGGCTTCTACGGGGAATACTCTGTTGATATAGTACTTATTGAGATTGATATATAGTGCAATCACGTCCTGGAGAAAGATGCCCCGTAATCCTGAGCGACTTTAACCCACACAAGCTCGCCACTCGCGTATTGAAGTTTTTCATTATTGAGCCATAGGTCACAAAATATGGGATCAATTGGCGGCATCTCCCAGAGCTGAGCTGACCAAAAATTTACCAACCCCTTAATCGTTGAACTTTCTCATTCACGCGTGGAGAGGAGTAAACGATCCCAAGATTATTTTACTTACATGTATGTAGGGCTATCTGAGAATGGGTGAAAGATACCTTTTTGTTCAAATACCTGTTGATTGAAAATCTCCCAATGTCGATATCCAAACCGACAAAATGAGATATGTCTATATTGTTCACCCCTGGAACCTTCCTTTTCCCCCTATGATTTTGCTCTTTCCACATTTTTTCTTCGGATATTCTTGAGTGTTTTTGTGTACGTTTTATTACACGAAATTTATCTCTTTTTTCTATTAACAAAATGGTCTCGCAATAAACAGACTGCGCTTCATGGTCAAAGAAGGCACAAAATTTCTCGAAAGAACCAAACCGGAAAATCTAATCCGATTATTTAGTTTAATAGATCAAAAGAAAACGAAAGGAAGAAAAGGAAAGAAAAACCAATGGCCCACACGCAGAACCATACTCCAGTCAAAAGCTCAGAGCAGCCAGCGTCGAGTCAGCAGTCAACAACGCCATTGCTGTCAAACTCGATCTCGAAACCCGAACCAGAGTCAGTCGTGCTGACAACACCCACACGTTATAGCGAAAAACATGAAAGGATGATTGTAAGTGCTTCCCTCTAATGTCAACAGAGCTATGATTATATCCATTAAGCGAAATATCAAAACTTCTTAACACGCACCCCTCCTTTAGAAAACTCTCAGCTCTAAAATCTCTACCCTGAACTCTGAAATCTTAAAAACTGAAGCTCTACTCTCCGAAGCTCACACGAAACTAAAGTATGTGGCCTAATACATTTATGTATCCCACTTTCCTCCCAGATTACGCTTCAATATTGTGTAACTTTTCAAAAAAAGCTCCAAACCACTAACCCCAACCCAGCCCCCCAAATATCAAAGCCGCAGATACAGATGGCAATACAGATAGAGATACAGCAGCGCCCAAGGACCCTGCTGCTATTGTCCAGCGGCATATCCGTCTCTTGCATGAGTACAATGAGATCAAGGATATTGGGCAGGGGTTGATGGGGTTGGTTGCGGAAGCGAGAGGGGTGAGGCATGTGGATGTGCAGCGGGAGTTTGGGGTTGGAGATGGGGATTGACATTGAAATAGCTCTGTTATGCGAAAAATTTATGGGGTTTAACGTTCATGTCTTTTGTCCCTGTACTTTTATGCTATTTTATATCGGTTTATTTTATTGCAGGCGTGGCTAGAAACTGATGTGGTATAAATATCAAGGTACCGTACCGGGGCGGAACACGGGTTGGTATTGGTAGGTTAGGACTGAATATACATATCACTGTTTGTTTGCCGGGTCCTCGTGCGGAAGTCGGCATAGGGGAAAGAGAATGGGGCGGGGGCGATGGGAAGCAAAGAGTACGAGAACGGGGGGCTTTAATTTTGCCTTTAAACAAAAGAAATGACTGTGAAATCTAGAGAACGTTGCTTGGGAAACTCTCATCGTAACTAATTATATAAAGAAAAAAGGAAGTTCAGAGTGCTGCCTGCAGCAGATAGCCTTTCAATACCCTTGGTGGGAAATGAGAAATATAGGATCAAAAAAAGCAGGAGGCAAGGTATAACAAAGAAAAGCAATAAAACGTAGCATATAGAAGCAACTATACCTAAAAGAATATCCCAAAAATTATCCAGTCTGTTTCTCATGAAAATATTTATATACAAGGCCTACATATGTCGCCACGCCATCGTTCTATAACTCTCATTTAACAAGTGAACAAAAAATGAACAAATTAGCACCACAACGAACGTTTGCCCTTTTAACCCCCAACCAGTGTAATACACTCATCAACAGCAGTTTCCAATTCCCCAATCCTGGTTTTAAGCCCGCGATTCTCATCCTGAAGCACGGAAACAACGCTCCACGCTTCGGATGCAGTGGCTCCATGGCAGTTAGAGCATCTCGATGTAGAAAACGGGTTCGAGCTCATAAACGAACCTCCAATGCTTGTTGACGAGATGCCTCTGAGCATTCTGTCGTAGGCAGATGGTTTTGGCGCGGGTGCTGTGGCGGGTGCAGAGGGTTTGGATGACGCTGTTGGTAATGGATGTGGTGGTGCTAATTGGTCCTCTGAAAGGGATGGGAGGTGGGTAATCGAGAAACCAACATCTGGAGATGAGGCGCCGGAGGCCCTCGTTGCCAATGTCGTAGGTGATCCTAGGTTGTCATTTTTCCGAGAGAATATGCTTTCAGCGGTGCTCTCGTCTCCGGATTCGAAGCCCGAGTCACTGTAAAAGGTGCCCCCACTGGAGCGTTTGCTATGGCGTTTTATAGACTTGGTTTCTAGCCCGTCTCTGGCTCTGTCTTTCACGCAGCTGCAGCTATGGTGATGGTTGTAGTCCTGATAATGGGCAGGTTCAGGTTCCTTGACCAAGACAATTCTTCGATTCCGTACCTCTTCTTCTTCTTGGCGTTTTTGCCGCTCGAGTCTTAATTCCTCTGCCATAGCTTTCATGGCTTTGTCCTGTTCGTGTACCTTTTCTGCCATCCCGTTTAGCTGGTTTTTGATATTCAACAGGCGTGACTGCGTCTCGTCTAGCTCCTCTCTTAAAGAAGATTTCTCCAGTAATGCTTCGTGTAGCGAAAAAGTCCGCATTTTATATGCAGCCTGGAGCTGCCCAATAACACGCTCCGCGTTATATTGTAGACTTTTGAGGGCTTCAGGTGTTGGTAGGTCTGCCGAGGCAGTAGGGAAAAGGACGGAAGTGACATCGAGGTTTAGAAGTTCATCGTCTGCGGGTTCAGGTAGTTGATTTTGTTTCGAGTCTTGTGATTGTGGTTTGGAGCTGAAGAGTGAAAACCGAGCTGTGGAGCTTACTTGTTTCAGAGGCGAAGGCATGGTCATTTTTTTTGGGAATATATTTTGGGCTCGTGAGGGAGGTGATTCCGCCATTTGTGTTGTTATGTCGGATTGGTAGTCCGTATTGTTAGAGTTGGTTTCTTCGGTATAATAGGAGCGTGGTAAGCCAAACCGAATTGGTGCGGATTCTCCTCGGAAAAGACCTGTAAGTAGCGTCCCCGGGTGATTAGATCTGGGTTGCCTGGGTGCCTGTTTGATAATTGGTTCCAGGCTGACTTCCTCGAGACAATTTAAATTTTCGTTGCTGTTAGAACAAAGTCCCATAGATGGGGGAGAAGGTGTTTCAGTTTTCGCTCGAGGGCGGATTGCGTGATGCACAGATGGGTTTGCTTCTGATTTCGATTTCGAGTACCTTGTAGATTGGTGGTATGACTTAGACGTGGAGATCGTATGAGGGGCGCCTACTGAACGTCCATTATCTCCATGGGTCGAGACAATGGGCGATCCACCATGGGGAAGTTGATTTGTTGGGGTTTCGTGGAGGCACGTCAGGTTGCGGACCGCTGGGGAGGCATGCGACGATTTCGATTCTGCGCTGAGCATTTGGATATAGGTCGAAGCGGAGGAACGCTGGTACGATTCCAGCGACCTTTCAAGACTGAGATTATTGTGCGTTTATTTGCCAACCTGCAATCACCACGTATTGGGTTGAAAGCCTTCAACTCAATTGGACCGCGCTTCAGGCTCACACGCAATACGAATAGCCAGTGAAGGCTAGCACCTGCTCTCGAGGGAAATTGGTATCTCTGCGGGCGCGAGGACGGCCTTGGAGACAGGCTTTCCTTTCGCGAGGATAGAAGATTGCCTGCCTGTCCTTGGGCGAGTTGGTGAGTTTGGTGATGAAATTGAATGGAGTCGAACTGGCCAGGGCAAAGTTGCCAAGAACGTGATAAGCGATAGGGGCGTGATATCCAGGGATGTATTTCACACAGGATCAACTGCGAGTGTTTCAAGTAAATGTCAAATTACTATTTTTGAGGCTGTAATAACATGGGAAGAAGTCCATCAAAATAAAATGAACAGGATATTTGTTCTTTTATCTCACCCATGATGTGGTTGCTTCCCCTCTGATGTAACTTTACGGGGCAACGGAGTTGGCGAATATTGAGAGGCTGGGATGAATATTAATATCTCGGTGGCTAGTACTCCGTAACTGCACCCAACAATCCCACGAGGTCCAGCCCAGCCCGACACCGAGTTAGGACAAATGCACATGTTTCAATCGTCATACAATGTCATCGTGCTTGGTTGAATGAAGGACCGCCTCTCCAGATTTATCGGAAATTCAAATCAAGGGCCTTTGGTGATCGCGCTGTTTCACGTTGATGCTATCATGCCAATAGGATATCAGCATGATCCAAGGTAGCCGATCGAAGCGCCAAGTTTCCTTGTTTGCCTATTGAGAGACTGGGTACTCCGTGTCTGATGCTGACCATACGGAGTAGCAGAATTCCTTTTCTATATTGGCTGCTCTATCCCAGTTGACGTTCCTGTACTCCGTACGGAGTACGGAGTTCGGAGTAAAGGGATGATGAAGAAGGAGCTTATGCTTCGAAAGTAACTACTGTTTCGGGCTTAGTTGCTTTAACTAATTTTTCGGTGCCAGCTGCCCTAAAAGCCCTAACTGACCTACTGAATAGCTATTCGATTAAAACTGCGACCAACAATACTACCGACGTCAGTTTCGACGGCAGCAGCGAAAGCAGCCGTCTTCACTATATATAAGTCTCACAATGTCTACGGCACCTTCACTGGGCAACCTCTCAAACCCTCTGGTGACTCCTGCTCAGCTAGCGACCTCATCCTCATCCGTCGATACCATTCCTACAGACTTGGAAATATCCATTCGGTATGCTGCAGTTCGACTTACACAGGCCGCTGGAATCCTTCTGCAGCTCCCGCAAGGCCTCATTGCCCAAGCTATTGTGATCTTCACAAGGTTTTGGGTCGGTTCTGAAGGGGGTAGCCTTGCGGTTTATTCGGCTAAGGTTGGACGCTACCTTTACATTTCCGATGATCCAACATAATAAAATATTTTTCTCCCAGGGCGTAAGAGACGAAGCTAATATTAACCGTTTTATTTCTACTCAGGATATATCTGCCGCATCGCTCTATCTGATGGCGAAACTTTCTTTCACCCCAATTTCCCCACGCTCAGTTATCAATGTTTACGCGTTCCTTCTCTCCCCAGACGCTTCGCCGTTGGATTTTGCCAACCTACCACCCCTCTCGCAGAGGCCAACGCCGGAATCCTACTATGTATCGGAGGGGAGCTACCAGGCGGGGCGACTCACCTTGATGAAGATGGAAACTACCGTTCTGCGCACTCTCGCCTTCAATACCCACGTCACCCTCCCCCATACGATTGCCCTTACTTATCTACAAACCCTTGGAATATCTTCAACGGCAGTCTCGAAAAGAGTCTTTGAACACCTAAATGCGGCGTTATTCTCTCCACAAATGCTATATTTGACGCATCAGCCAAATTCATTGGCGGTCGCCGCTATTTATCTCGCGGCCAGAGAGGAGGGCGTGAAACTTGTGGATGATGAATGGTGGGAAGTTTTCGACGTGGATAGGGAAGAATTGGGTTTCCTGGTTGTTGGGATGGGAAGTATGGAGAGTTTCGCAAAGGTTGAGAAAGAGAAATGGAAAGGGCGCCTGGTTCCGTTAGCGGTTGACCAGTTGGAAGCAGAGCTGGAAACCAGGAGAATGCTAGAAGAAGGGGAATGAGCGGAACTTTTTGCATACATTGTTGAAATTCCATACTCCCATCCTTTCTTACGTATTGATCCAACTTAACTGGACGCACGTGGTCTCCTATGGCGCGGTTGAAGAGTCATTGCTTCTTCGATTTTCACAAAACGCATTACCCCTGAGGATAGCCCAACGTTAGAGTATCAAACCGGTATTTCCACGGACTAACTAACTTTATTGACTAAGTTGAAGTGGAACACGACACACACACTTTTCAGTCGAGAAGCAAGCGCAACCCTTGAGCCTGAAGCCCCTATTTCTTCTACGCCTGCGACGATGTACGGGTTCCCCTCCTTCAACGTGAAATTCTCAATCGGGAGACATTCCATCCTCCATTTTAGGAGGTGACCTGAATTGAAGGTCAATTTTGGACATCTGCGAATTATTTCTCACCAAATCTGCTAAGGGTTAACCACTCACCTTAGGCGACCAGAAACTCCCACAGCGTTCGTAGGATTCCTATGCTCCAACTTTTAGTTACAGTCATCAAGTTACGGCTACTGCCAAGTTAACAGAGGAATTAATAGATCGGGTATAGAGGTCAGTGGCCAATAAAGTAACCTTGGAATGCCCGCATTTGCGGCTCCTGATCTTCCATTCTCATCATAGGGCTGAATGTTTCTGCTGATTCCGTCCACCTGATTCCAACAAAACATATCAAATCTACTATTTCACGCCTGTTCGCTGATGATTCTCGGACAGGAAATACTAATCCTCCGCTGATTTTATGGCTGTTCTGGCGCTCCGCCCACGTGATCCCCCCACATATCGTCATAAGGTTGGGTTAAACTGCCAACTGATAAACACATAGCTGCAGCCTTGTGCATCTGCTATCTTATCTTGCTCTCTAAGCCAATATCTCCTTTCAACAATTACTTTCTATTTCTCTTACTCTCACCGTATTCAAACATTCTACCGACAGAGATACCTAGGTAAAAATATAATCTAAATAGAGCTATTGACTATGAACGTTGTCCGCTCCACACTAAGCACATGGCGGGATCGTCTCGCTCCGATATCCCACACCTCCACATTCCGCTCCACCGGCCAGATCACGCCTGAGGAGTTCGTTCTCGCAGGCGATTATCTGGTATATAAGTTCCCTACCTGGTCGTGGGAAGACGCTGCTTCACCGTCAAAGCGTGCACCGCATCTACCACCTGGAAAACAGTTCCTAGTCACACGCGGGGTGCCGTGCCATCGACGGCTTGACGATAATTTTGCTGGGGATGCTGGTCAGGAAGATATCATGGTTACTGATGGGTTGAGTGGGGGTGCTGGAGGCGGTGGCGGGAGTGGTGGTGACGACGATGACGGCTGGCTGAGGACGGGAGGGGGGATGTCAGATAGCCATGAGGCAAAGATAAAAGATGTGCGGACTGTGGATGAGGCGGGGAATATAGGGGAGAGAGAGGAGGATGAGGAGGAGATTCCAGATATGGAGGACGACGACGATGATGAGGAAGCTATTATAAGGGAACCGGCCGGGAAGTCTGGGACTGATACGTTAGTACCTTGTCATATTTTCGGGGTGGCTTTATATTTTCCTCTGCTCTCTTTAACACACGACCCCCCCGCTAAAGGTTAACCTGAATAGACGCAATCTACTAACATTTAATTAACAGACCGCTCCGCACGTACACCCTCTACATAACCTACAGCCCCTACTACCGAACCCCCCGCCTCTACCTCTCCGGCTACATCTCCCCTTCCGAACCCCTCGCCCCACATCTAATGATGGAAGATATCGTCGGCGATTACAAAGACAAAACCGTCACACTAGAAGACTTTCCCTTCTTCGACGATGGCGTGAAAATGGCCAGCGTGCACCCTTGCCGCCACGCAAGCGTAATGAAAGTCCTCCTCGACCGCGCCGATGCGGCTCTAAAACTCCGCCGCCAAAAGCTGAAAAATGCTACTTCAGCAGAAGACGCAAGACGAAATGTGCCCTCGAAAATCGAGAGCGGGCTGGAAGGTCTTGTGGATGATACGGCGCGTCTGACAATTTCTCCTGAACACCATCAGCGGCAGCAACAACAGCAGTTACAGCAAGGGGTGGGACCTGCCGGTGGGAATGCGGGAGATGAGTGGGAGGTGTTACAGCATGAGGGCGGTGAAGAGGATGAAGAGCAGCGAGTGGCAATACGGGTGGATCAGTATTTGGTTGTTTTCTTGAAGTTTATTGCTAGCGTGACGCCGGGTATTGAGCATGACTTCACGATGGGTGTATAAGTGGTGGCAGTTCCGCTATTCAGCATCTTTAGGCTCGTATTATCGATACAATGTACCAGTGGATGGATGGATGAATGGATCATGCCGCTCACACCGCTCACAGCATGGGAAATTCCATCACCGGGATGGCCAGCTCTCGCGTATAATACCAACGTGACTCCTTGCCGTTGAGGTGAATTTTGGCGAAAATCTCTTACTTTTTCCCCGCTCGCCTGCTTTTTGTTTTCAAGTAGAGTTGATAACTTCCTTTTTTTGGATTCATTATTATCATTCTCCTTCATGTTGTTTTCTTTCCAATTTATTTTTCGATGCTAGACGTATTTGTACATGAACGATTTTCTTTGGAGACAGGAGTTCGGCACCACCCGTTCCCACTCGACAAAAATTTTAAATCTTACACATAATACCACAAGATACATTTTCAATTTAAGCTAGTCATCAAGTTCCAGTATTCCTCTTTCTTTCCTTCTTCCAGCCAGGGGTGCTATGTGAACTAGCAGCGAAAGGGAAAGAACTCTCCATTTTTCCACATTTTCAAGATGGTTATCCATGCTCTACATACGCACCGACACATTGAGTAACAGTACACAGGGCTGCCGTAGGGTAGAGGAGTAGAGGACTAGTTAGAAATTACATGGACATTTACCGACAGGGCAGGAAAATGCCAACACCGAAGAATGCATGTAGGTGTATGTGTACAACGACCCAAGCACTCATAACGAGTTGAAATTGGCATGTTTGCGTATGGCAGAAAGGCGCTCATCATTTAGGAAACGTACATGTACTGTACATAAACTATGAAGTGCCCAGATAAGTAGAATTGGCTTGTCCTTTTTCGACCGCGTCTATTCTATCTCTGCCACCTCTCCCTGATGTTCCTATATCTCGCAGACGGGGATAACACAGAAAATATTGGGTGCTGGCAGATTCTCAAGTTAACACGCCACCTTTTCCGCAGAAATGGTGATGGAGAAGAACCTAAGTGCTCCGTACAGCGTGGTATGTTTGACCGCGGATATCTAACTTAACGGGCATCTGGTGTGAGGTGCGAAGAGACTTGGGGGGTCGAAGATAGAAATCTTAGTTTGAACAAAACACATGATAGTGGTTGAGGATCAAAAACGAGGATTGAAAAAGAAGATGAGATGGTAATTAATAGATATCGAGAGGGTCCGTCGACAAACGTAGTCCAAATAAATATTATTTTATAGCCAAAAGGAAAATTCAAAAATCAGTACTGTACATTCGTGGATATATAGCTAGATATTACAAGGAGTTTTCATTTTCCGTTGTAGATAGATCAGGAGATAAACTTGAAAAAAAAATAAATAAAAATAAAAGTAGATCATAGTGTTCCAAAAGCAGAACCAAAATTTGTGCTATGTTTGAATTTGATCCCGGCCTCCTGTTCGGGATCTGGCAGTTGGAGTTCGTCACCGGAGATATTGCTTTCCAGTTCGTCAGGATCTGAACCAGGACCTGGCTCAGTCAGTTTTTTCGCTTCATTCAATAGCTTCTGGTCGAGGGCCTCGAGAAACTCAATGTCCTGTTTCTTGTCATTTCTCAGACCGAGAGGGCCTTGGAGGGCCGGGTCTTCATCGTCCGCGGGAGGGTATAATTCCCCTGATTCGAGAGTTTGTTGAGGTGCAAGAGGCGATTCCATGGTCAATGTACCAATTTCAGTGGATATGTTGCTTGTATCCGCATCAGAGTTGATGACCGTCATTGGAGTATGTCCTGCATCTCTCACGAGGTTCTCTTCCGGGGGTCCCAATTCCGATATCGCAATATGCAAGGGTCTCTTGGTTTCTGTCGATTTGGGGTCAGTGGTTTGCTTTGGGGATGGCGATGCGACGTCGGAAGGGGAAGCCGAAGATGCTTTTGCGAGAATATCGGGGGCTAGAGCGGTAGATTTTAGAGTGATTCCATCCAAACTGCTGTCAACTAATTCGATGGGAACTCCGACTGCGGCAGGACGATCGACAGGCCTTATCTGAGGAGAAAGGGCTTCGTCAAGCGAGGGGGGTAATCCACGTCCCATGTTGTTGCTGCCAGTGGGTTTCGGTGCTTGAGAGCTCTGCTCTTCCTCTTCCTCCCAGAATACTCTTGTAGGTTGTAGAGTCGGGCTTGACCCTTCCCATATATGATGGGAATCGTGTGCCTTAGCACCGTCCTTTCCGCTGCGCTTTAATGCCATCCAGTTCTTCTCGGCTCTAGAATTTTTTTTTTGTCCTTGTTCCAGCTCTGCAATCCTCTGTTTCATAATTGTCCTTTCCTTCTCCCACAGCTTTCGCTCCTCTGCAAACGCAGCTCGTTCACTCTCAAAGCTCGATCGTAAGGATTGGAGTGCTAACCGAGACTGCTCGATGAACCCGGAAAATTGGACGCTTGAATGTTCTGTCGATGCCCTGCTCGACACAGCGGAGGAGCCATCAGACCCTTTCAAACGCGAATCACCAGCAGTTAGCGACTGTGCGCGGCGCATTGGAGATGACGTCGGAGAGAAGCGGTGGTCGTCGAGCAAATGTCCAGGCCCGGGGTTTTCGCCACAGGGTTGTGGAATAGTCTGGGCCATTTGTACTGGGGAACAAGGCTCGGTACCTTGGGGTAGGTTTGCTGTTGCTATTATTCAACCATAGTTCCCTGTAAGTTTGACTGATGAGGGACGTCAGAATGAAAAATTATTAGCTAGATCGGCAAAACCAATGGTTTGACTCGGCTAAATAGTCGTCACTTCGGGAGGTATGCTCTCACAAGGTGTGCTAAGTCCAGAAACACACGGCGGGACTAATACGTCAATTGCTAGGGGTCATACTCCGGGGAGCATGACATATTATTAAAATGCGTATACCAGTAACTGCAGCGATGGTTGGATGTCGCGTGTCGTTGGTTGTCCTCATTCTCGATACTTTAATCTTTTTGACAGAACTATTAGTATTTATCCTGCTAGAGCTTCAATTAGTAGTTAACTTATTTAGGCCACGTCCTTAAGTTAGCCCGCCGTATGTACAGTATGTAACGTAGCTAACCTGTTTTAAATCTCTTGCACTATGATCCACCCTTCCATCCGTTTATTAACACAATGATACATACCATGGCGAGACCAAGAAGCACCCACCATGGGTTGTTTAAACATTCAAATCAATGTATCCTCTGACAATCGGGTGCTTCCTATTACACTCTGAGCTCAACATATTAAAATTTAACAGTACGGACGTACTCCAAAGGAATTTCGCTCGGCCTTTAGTACGATTGCATGTGGAATTGATGCAGAATGGAAACCCTAATGTATCTCACAAAAGGGCCAGGGGCCTTCTTATCGCAGGACTATTCCATGCCTGTGAATCATGGCTAGTCGTATATTCTGTACATAGTCCACCTTTGACAGCAGAGCATGCAACGGCCTTCGCTTCTAGGGTTCTAGGTGGGTCAATTGAAGGTCTATAGCATTCACAAACGCGCCCCATACACAGTCAATTGTGCTTCGATGAATGTGAAGCTGCATAACAGCCTGGTGATGGATCACCTACAGTCCCCTCGCTGGAAGACAAAGAAAATTCAGATTTTCTGCGTCTTCCCCGTTGGTCAACTTGAAAGCGTCAATATTGATTGGGGTGTGCCAAGTACAATTATATTGAAAAAGTATTAGAAAATATAAAAGCACATCAGGTTAAACGCCAATGAGTAATATGCTGTTGCTGTAGTATTGAGGGGGATACATAATGCATTAGGAGAAAACATGAGAACTCCCTGATGGCATGACTCTGGGGGTAACTTATTACAGTGTACTGACAAAGTTGGGAAGAGAAGAAAGCGAAAATTAGACTTATATATGGATCGAAATACCTCATCAGGTTGCGGAATCCACTTACGGGTAGATCATAAGGAGCTACATGAAATAAGACCTTTTTGAACCTGTAGTGCATCTATTGCATTTAGTGGGGAAACCCTCTCCCTCATTTACCACGAATTCGCATCATCCAACGTTAGAACAAGGGTCATTTATATACATCTATAGCATCCGCTTTGGTGGATTCAAAATACAAAAAAAAAAAAAAGTAGAAACAAAAATTGTGCCCCTGGTACAACGCCAACCAATACGAATCTGAGATTCTTTCGATCAAGTCCGTTTATAAACCCCAAACCCCCATGCCATGCGCAAAATAGCCAAACCCCATGCCATCCCCAAACTATCCCGTATTACATTCAGCTTGCTTCCTTTGACCTCTCTCCAGCCCACAGGCACCTCAGCCACAGGTATGCTGGCAAATTCAGCAAGCATGAGCATTTCCACGTCGAAAATCCAGCCCTCGGAGTGCATGTGCGGGATGATGTATGGTAAAGAAGCGCGGGAGAAGAGCTTGAAGCCACATTGGGTATCCTTTATGGCGGCTGTGGCCGGTGGTGTGAGGATGCGTAGGATTAGGTGGAAGGAGTGCATGAGGAAGTTCCGAAGTTTGGAACGCTGGGGAGGGGGTAGTTAGAACTGTTAGCAGATGTAGAATACAGGGACTGGAGGAGTCATGTTGTGTATTTGTTGGTGTACATGTGTACTATACCTTAACCACGGCTTCGCTGCCGACTAGGTGTGCTCTGGATCCAACTGCCAGGCCTCGAGAGGCTCCATCTTCGATCTTTTGACAAGCTGATACTAGCTTTCCGAGGTCGTCAAATCGACTGGCACCATCTGCATCGGCGAATATCACATATTGTCCTCGTACGTGCCTCATTCCATGCGTGACAGCGCCCCCCTTCCCTCTATTCTTCGCCAGGGTGATAACGCGAATTGTCCCGGGAGGGATGTGTACGCCTTCCCCGTTTGAGGCCGTTGTCCATGGTCCTGCATGGCTCTTGGGGTGTAGCGAAAGCTGATGATCTCTGGTAAACGCCAGAGCGGTTTCTACAGTCTTATCGGTGGAACCATCTGATACGATGAGGATTTCCCATCCCTTTGATGGAGTACCCGGGGTTCCATTTGCGCTTTCGTCAAGTTTGCGACGCCGTGTTCCTTCTGGATTCGTAGCCTGTTTAGGCAGAGTTCCGTCCTTCTGATTTTCCGCAGGTGTCCCGTACGTCTTCTCCAGATAATTCACCGCCTCTTCCAGCATCCCGCCCAGTCGATCCTCTTCATTGTATGCTGGTACCACCACGGACATGAACAACTCGGCCTCTTCCATTTCTTTTACATTATCAGTTGCAGTGTTTCCTAGGCTATCTTGCCAACAAGGAAGTAACTGGGGTTCTGTAATTGATCCATCTTCAGAAATTGTTTTGTATCTTTTTTCCTGGGGAAGCGGAGCACGGGGAGACGGCGCTACGAGGAAAAGTAGAGCATATCCCTGGACGAAATTTGGTTAATTGAGTGGCATGGAGAGCATGTATTCAATGAGAATTAAACCTACAAAAACAATAGCACCAGTAAATGTCGATAGAAGTAATATAAACCACAGCGAAAGGGGAATATTGCTGGCTCGTTCTATGCATTCGGCGCATCCAGCCTTCAGAGCTTCGAGGTCCACCATGATATGGTTCGTTCTTGGTCTGTTTGACCAAGACACGAGCGAAAACAACCAAATCGCTCACTCATTCAAATAACCTGGCGGGCAATTGGTGATTGATTCCAAGATTTTTGGGTTTTATTTGGTAAGGGTTATTGTTCTCGAAGCCTGTCAATCAGCCACAGTGTCCTTTGTAGCTATTATAAACAACGAGCACAAATAAGCTTCCCGTCGCTGCTTGGCGTTCATTGCAGGTGGAGCGATAGCCTTGCGCAAACTCCAACCAACAAAACCATCTTCTGCCATCTTCAACCACCCTCCTCCTTCACCTCCACCACCACCATTAACTACTGCAACAACGGCGATGCTACTGGAGGGCACATAATGAATTCCTGAGCAGCCAGCACTAGGATATTGTTTGCTATGGGATTGAATAAACAATTACTTCACCAGTTCCTGTTGTGGTATACAACTTTTAACGGGGCGACTGCGAACGGCCAAGGCTGGGTGAGAGATACTCATCTTCGTTGTGAGCAATTCCTCCAGTACGAAGAATGATGCTCTTGTTCCTGATACAACGTGAGATATGAGATAATGGCGGTTCCACATCGTTCAGGAATGCCCCAATATCTATGATGCTGTCTCCGCGCCCAGCTACCTAGTCCGGCAAGGCATCGGGCTTTTAAGGTGACGAACTCGGGCACATTACCGCCCATTTCATAATCGAAACTACTTGAGGATACCTTGCCAGTTTCAGAGAGTCCAGAATTGACCGGGTGAGCCCTGCAAAGCAATTCTTCCTGATCCGGTGTTTTCAGTATATTTGTGTGTGCTGTACCTGATGACCCAACCAGGTGATTGTGTGCACCAACCCATTTAAGAATTACAGTTTTTGATCCTTGAACTCAACATGCTTTTTTACAACATTTCCTATAACTCGAAATGACGTTAATCTTTGGCTCATGTCACAAGTCTTGGATCAATCCTCACTTCCTCGAGCCCTGCGTTATTTCATCCTTAAGGGGACCATATAACTCTCAGCATCCGCATTTCACATGCTCAGAACAGAAACCTAATGACCTAATG
Organism: Emergomyces pasteurianus Ep9510; assembly: GCA_001883825.1. Classification (NCBI taxonomy): domain Eukaryota; kingdom Fungi; phylum Ascomycota; class Eurotiomycetes; order Onygenales; family Ajellomycetaceae; genus Emergomyces; species Emergomyces pasteurianus. The sequence goes on along the minus strand of LGRN01000190.1, from coordinate 3,317 downwards.
CAACTAAGATTTCTCCTTTAGCGCTGGGACCCTATTCACAAGGCAACGAGGTCTAGGCATGGATGTTGCCCTACTTATCTTTCCCACAGTTCTAATATTGACTGGGTCTGGGATTGATAGCTGAAAAAACATTACAGGCAACCTACCGTATTTTTCATCGACCCGTTGCTGTGATACCCCTACCATACCGTTGGTGTCACTATCACACAAATGCTTGATTCCCCAAGTATAGGAAGTGCTGCTCCATTGCTGCATGTTTCATTCCATATTTGCATGCAGTTTGCCTGGTGCCCAAGATCAAAGGGAGAGCATTCAAGGTTGGGATCAGCTCAGGAGGCTGGCGTGGCACCGACGCACATCACTGCTAAATTCAATATTTCCGAATTGTGGTTGTTAAATTGGCACACGAAATATTTCAAGCCTCCAGGTTGACCCAATAAGGAGGCCATGTACATCGTTCGATTGGAAGCTGGGAGTGGAAAACTTGAGGGATTGCTAGCTCATCTGTGGCAAGACGCTGGAGCACCGAGACCCAATTGTGGATGCTTTTCCCATTTATGTCGAATAGCACAAGCCTATGGCAATGTCTGGTTTGTGCCTAGGTGTGCCCCAGACGGCAGACTCACTCCCATCACACCTCCCGTAGCTTCTTCTGAGTCATTTTGCCTCCTTGCCTAGGCAACAGGCGGGCGGGCAATGTGGATTTCACATAGAACACGGGCAATGTGCCAGTCAATTGAAAATTCCGCACCACTTGAGCTGTTTAATTCCTTGATCGCGTGTGATGGGTCCGGACTCTTCCTTACAAGGTTTTATTGGGCACAGTCAAATATACCAATCGATTCCTCCATCCATCTCCGCCGCAGCGTATAATTCGAGACCCGCCACCACGAGATAGGACTGAGAGTGACGTTCATCGGGCAAATCCGACCTTGCCTTGTCAATCTCATGGAGCAAGTTCTTTCCCAGGCGAGCAACTCTCATTCGCCTTGACCAAACTGCTATCACGTGATGGATCGTTGAGCGGAATTTACTTTGCCACACAGAAGCTCAGCTCACACAGGATAAAACCCGCCACAGCGGAGGATCTACGAAAAAAAATCCATATATTTTCCAATAACGATTTTAAACTTATTCCAGTTGCCTTATGTTGGGGTTCAGCTGATGCGAGACATTCTCGTAATTTTTCGCTAGGTTTTGCAAGGTATGAGACGGGCGCGGTCGCATAAATGGCACCACGTAACAATTTACTCCCCACACCAGCAGCATCGTAACTGAAAGAAGATTCTGACGAATATTTCAGTGAACTTGACCCTTTTCAGGCTTGGCCCGAATGAATAAGGCTCTGGTGATTAGACATCGCCTCAACCCGCCGTGAGTGACTCGCACTTGATGCAGAGCTAGCTGACCAGAGCGCATTTATTTCCTAAACCTAGCGCATCGAGTGGCTGGCCATCCCATCAATGCTCAAGAGGATGAAAGTGGATGCCTACACCAACCCGTTATAAATCCATACAACTTGGATTACATGCACACCCTGCAAATTGTAACGTTGTTTTAAATGTGTTTGCCCGAAGCTGGCAAGGTGAGTGTGCTTGTTTTACGAATTCAGTCACTGATTGGGTACTGCAACCACAAGTGCGGAACACTCCGTACTCCGTACTCCGTACAAAATTTGGTGGAATCCTGCGCCTGAATAGGTCTCCTAACTACGGAGTACATATGGAGAGCCTAGGGTTTATCGAGCTGCCTATTACTATCACCAAATTTCAACCCCACCCCATTCAAAGCAAGCCTTCTGCAAAGCGAACTGAACTATCTCAGAATTTGATCCACACCACAATGCCCCCCCTTTCCATACGCCTGTATTTCAACATGGCCACGTCCAGAGCACGACCTTACCACCAGGCCTCAATATTCTCTTCATACCCCCACTGACCTTATCCGGTTAGCTCAATGAAAACCAATGTGCAAGCCAAGGGAACTCCAGAAACCCTCGCTGACGTAGAAGCAAACTGCCCCAGTCCGCTCCACACTCGCAGAACGCAGCCATCGACATATCAAGATGTGTGCATGTGGTTTGCAAGTAAACGGGGGTGGTACTAACTTTATCATGGGCCCCCTTACCTTTGTGCCCTGTAGCTATTACTTTTTAAAGAAGAAGAAAAATAGCCACACTAACACGAATAGAATTGTACCTCGGGCCCAAGCGATGGGACTGGCATGAACGATGAAGCCCCTTGCTCCTTCCTGCACCCATTCGCGCCCAAATGGTAGTTAAATTAATTTGACCGGACTGACTTGCTGTCCACGCCGCCGGTAATATGTTGAAAGGAAGCCCAGATAAATTGGCAAGAAGGGGCTAAAACATGCATTACATTGTTCATAGCTAAAACCAAAGGAAAGCAGAGAAAGGTCCATTACCTAGGAGAAGAGTCCAGGCAGATCTTTTGACATCGGGACGTAAAGGATTTGCCAGAGGAAAGGTCATGCTACGGGTACCATATCTCTCCCAGTCTCCGCATTTACATCCTTGGAACTTCAGGAAATGCTTTATAGGAAAGGAGAGGAACAAGCCACTTAAGGGGGGAAATGTTGAGGTTGTTTCTTCTTCTTCTTCTTCTTCAGGAAATTATAGCCAAGGCGAATGGAGATAGCTAATAACTTCTAAATTCCTAACTCAAAATGAGTAGTAAATATATTGAAAATTCTATATATAGTTAATTAAGGAGTCGTCCTAGACTGAGTTTAGCGCTTAGCACTAGAGAATAGTAATAGAAGAGAAATTACCAGGTAATAACCGAAAAAAAAGAAAAAAAAAGGTTTCGTCACCGCCAATGATTATGTAGAAACCTTCTGCCTTATCAATTATATATCTTGAACCCCCTGGCGACAAAATGTTTTCCTAGGCCAGTGAAAATGTGCAGAGCAAGACACCAGATCCATATTCTCTTTTAGCCTATGGCGACCTATTCCCAAGCATCTTAAGTTAATGGTTTTCGTCTTCAACACTCCGCCATCTTCTTCCCTTTTAAATGGGCCGCTCAGGAATCCGGCGGAATATCTCAGGTCCTGGCCCTAGGCTGACCCCTCCTTGGCAGAGGGGACAGGCTTAGGGGGCCGGGCCCGTTCAAACACCACAGGATGTTTAGCAGAGCTTTCAAGCTTCTCAGCATATGCCGTGGGTCTAAACTTCGGCACACCTTCATGGTCGAATGGCTCGATCCAACGGCCAAACTAGAAACAAAAAGGGGGGGGGGGAAATTTAGTTAGCTGAAGTTAGTAGAGAATAATAGAGAGGAAGGGTTCCATCGTTC
>LGRN01000019.1:0-124631 GCA_001883825.1 Emergomyces pasteurianus Ep9510 | reverse complement strand
AAAAAAAAAAAAAAAAAAAAAAAAAAAAAAAAAAAAAAGGGAAAAAAAAAGGAGGCAATGCACCAACAAGTTTGCCGCAGGAGTCTCCGCCCTGCTCTCATGACAGAATCCTTTTCCCGCCTCTTTCTTTCATAGTGAGACGGGCTGTTGATGTTCATTGCAATATCTAGACGTTGACCCACTTGCTGTTCTAGGGCTAGTTAACTAGTACTTATTATGTCACCAGTAGCTTGTCTGGTGTGATCCCCCGTCCTCAAATTCTTCTCAAAGCTGGATTTCTGAGGCTTTTTATTTGGCCGCTAGCTTTGCGTGTCAAAAATGCTCACTGATTCCTGCGCTCAGTACCGTGGCATAATTTCGCTAAAACCCATCATTTCTGGGTGGATTTTTGAATTTTGATTTTTTTCTGCTGAAACGGCCAGTCCAGCCTCCCCCCAGAGGCAGGATAAAACGAGGATAACCCAGCATGCCTCAGTCTTTCGAGCTTGGTTTGTGATCGAAAGCTCTTCCAATGTCCCCTGAACGCTCTTCCTCAGCATCAAAATCTTCATCAATTTCATTTGAGCTTCATTGTACGGAGTACACCTGGCATATGTTCTGATCACAGCTTTATTGGTAAGACCAGTGAATAGGTGAGTACCATCTCATCTGCTGCAGTTTCCTCACGTTCTAATTCTGGAATGTCGATTGAAAGCAGTAAATTTGCTCGCGAAGTAGTTGAAAGGTGAATGGCCTGTGGGATTGGAAGCAGGACCCGACGTGAGCACCCTGCGGGCTTGATGTCGGGCCGCAGTTTTCTAGAAAGCTTGGTAAACCCCTTTTTTCAGTACTCCATACCAACTAAGTTGCTGCCATCCATAGATCCATTGAGAAATCTGCACTGTGGCATCTATGGCCTTAAATTCCACATATATCAAGACAACAAACAAATACCAGAAAGCTTGTAATTGAATAATGGTAACGGCATTGGGGACAAGACTCTGAGGTTGAACTAATTCTTTAACTAGTAATGATAGTGATACATTGTCTGTACAGCATAGAGATCTCTACAGCAGTGACCGTTGGGAAGAGAGGATGTGAACAAGTCAAAAACTTTTACGGCAATCTCGGGATCAGCTTGAGTTAAAATAAAAGCAGGTAAATCTGTATTAATTATGGGTAAAAACAATCTATCTGATCCTGGAATGTCACTATACGACGCCGTTGCAATGATGATGTCTGTGGTACTGTATATTCGGAAAAGCGGAAATTCAAGATATTCGTTCCAGCAAATATCCATTCTAGCATCCGGCAAATTTTGCCGAGGTACGTGACCTTCTCCCTTGATGGATATCAAAATATTCCCTTCACCCACGACGGAAACATGTCCCCTTCTCATATCCCGACGGCGGTGCACCTGAATACAGAGGCTCCCCTTCCTTCTTGAATTCTGTAACAACACTCTGCCCAGCAGCACTGACAACCCATTCGGCAAACTCTTTCGCCAGGTCCGCATCCTTCGCTCTTTTTCCAACGATCAAGTGCGCCGGGTTCAACAGAGGGTCATCTGGGTCATCACTTCCAACTACGTAGACGGCGAGCCTATCCCGAACGTCCTTATCGACGGACAGGTATGTGCCGCGATCGGTGAGTGTGTATTCCTTCAGATATGCGGCGGCACGTAGGGCCTCCATGGGATACGCGACGTATTGGTGATACCAAGGAGAGTATCTGGATGCCCAAGGGACCTATTTATATTTGTCGTTGATCTTTAATCTCCGTGATCCGGGGCTGTAGAATAGGCGATGCGCTACATGTAGGAGAAACCTGGGGAGGGGGAGGGAGAGGGAGAGGGAGAAGAGGAAGGGAACCCACCTGCCCAATCGCAATAAAAAGCTCGGACTCCTTAATATTCGTCGCGGACTTATCGTATCTACTCAGAAACCTGACAGTCGACCCAGGAATCTCATTCTCAGCCATGTGGACAATTCTCGAAATCATGGTAAAAATATCGGATTGCTCGTCGAGGTTTGCAGGGTTTGACTGGGGTCCGACGAGCATGAAATGGTCGCTCCAAGCACAGTAAATGGGTTCCGTTGCGATGCCTCCTTGTACGGCCGCTCGCTCGGCACCGATGCTGTAGGTTATTGCGACATCCACGTCGCCAGTTTTGAGGTAGTTGATGGACTCGGTGGTGTCGCTTTTATACCAGGCGACCTGGAAAGGTTCGGCGCCTTCTTCGACGCAATGGCGGATGAAAGCGTTGGCGAGTTCTATTGGTTTTGGTAGAAGTTAGGCCAAGTTAATTGCTTATTCGATTGATGATTTGGGCAAGTGAAATTGGCATCGAGGTCGACTCCATGCACGGTACAGTGGTAATCATTTACCTCCTATCATTCCACACTGTCCACCACCACCATTACCGATTCTGAGACGGATAGTAGAGTTTTCCTTGAAACCCCCATCGTAGACTTGTTCCGGCTCAATGACATGTGCCGCTGTGGCTGTGAATCGCAGCAGGTATGTTAGAGCAAGTATCTTCTTTATCATGAGGGAACGCATGATATTCGTCTCCCTTCTCTTTCTTCCCGGCTCGAAAAGCAACATGCAGCGCCGAATGAGAACAAAAAATATCTCAATAAAAGATATGAACTTATCCCATAGCTGCTCAAAAAGGGAGGCAAAGGCGGAGAAAGCAATCCCATAAACTTGTAGGCCAATACCAGTGACTCCACGGACTTTTGCTCTTGATCAGCATATTTTTCCTTGGCTCGTCCGCAAAACGGAGAGGAAGAGAAATATGAAGAAATAACAACCTGCTGCTGGATGCAGGAAAAAAAAAATCCGAAAACAAGCTTACAAGTTCATCCGCTCGCCCCCACAGCACCCATGGATATGGTAAGCCTCTCACTGTGTCTTTCATTCGTATATTTTTAAAATCCCCTACGCCCGGTAACCACCATCCAACGGGGAAAATGGAAAAAGACAGACAGAAGCCGATGGAATAAATCTTCGTACCCCAACGGCAGCCATAATCAGTATGGCATTCACACAACTGGAGCGATGAAGTCGATTACAATATAATAAACTTTGGACTTTCAGAATATGCTGTTGTGGTCTACACGTTTGGGGCTATTTTTGTAAACGCTGCTGATCTTCAAGGGTGGAATCCGTTTGAGTTTGGAGCGTTTGCTGGCGACCCAGAGAAGGAATTCACCACCTGACTACGGAGCACTCCACGTGCGCGGTTTCCGGGACTACGGCGCCGAAGCCAAACCCACGTACCCCGTACTCCGTACTCCGTGGATGCCGATCGAATACTGTAGGCTGGCGGCTTGCTGGAAGCTCTCAGTCTAACTCGAAGTAGTCCACAGGCAAAATCCCAAGACAGCTGTACTCTGTATAATACAGTAACAAAATACATTCTACGCAAGAAGCACAATCTGTTATACTCCGTAATGATAATAACGACAGCAATAATAATATAATGATAATGATAATAATTCCCTAACCAAGATGAAAACCATCAGTTGAGGTTTCTGTACGGAGTAGTAGTCATGTTTCTTCACCTCAAATCTCCATCATCTCCTCGTCAAATACAACGACACCCTTGTCAGCCCCCCTTTTCCCTCCCCCTTTCCCGCTCTCCAACACCTCAAGTTGATTCAGCACCTTCGTCTGCCTTTCTTCGTTCACCAGTAGCTCACTCAGCACGCGTGCTCGTCCCTGCTCCACCATTCGCAGCTCTCCAGGGAACCACTCTAACTTCATCCTAGTCGCTGCCTCCTCGCTCTGCAACCAAAGAAGCTTCTGCTCAGCCGCCCGGCGCTCACCACTCAACCAGGAGAATTTTCCCTCAGTAGTCTTTTCCCAACCAACCAGCAGCGTCTGTCGCCGCTCCACCTCGCGCAGCTTATCCAGTAGCACCTGTCGTTGTTCCTGTTGCGATGTATGGGGTGATGATCCCTTGCTCTGACCTTGGTCACTAAAACCCCCACCCACTTCTTCTTCTAACAAGTCTGTCCCCGTCATGATGGGCTCACTTGCAAAACCCAAGTTGCCATCATCTAAATGTATAGTACCATTTCGACTGGCTGACGAACCCAAGATTGCGGAGAATTTGCCTGGTTCTGCTTTCCTACTTTCATCCAGTTTAGGGCGCTTGTTTGAACCCTCATTCCCTGAAGGGGAGCGGGGGTGCACTTTCCCTAGCGTCTGGCATGTACGCGGTCTTTGAGGCCTTGGGGGTTTTTGGGGTTTTGGTGGAAGCTGTGGTGTATATTCAGGCGGCGGATTCCTGTCTGCCTGCTCGTTCTGCTGGCCTTCCGTCTCTTTCTCTGGTATTTCTACTGGTGCGGCGAAACGAGCTCGTTTCGTTGTTTTTGGTAGCGTCAGACCTCCTGTCTGTCGTCGAGCCGGCTGCATCATTTCTTCGTCCCAGGTGAATTGCTAAACATCTGAGAAAGGATCTGGGCTGTGGTGATAATATTGTCAGTAAGGAATGGATGGTGTGTTCATGCTCATCCGATTTTAACTTGGGCTTCTCTTATTCAAAAGGCATATGCTGTACGTACCTGGGGAGCAGTGCTGGGATTTTAATGACGAGTATGTAATATTATTGCTTTCGTAAACACTCACGCAGCGGTGGAAGAATTGTATGGAGTGTGAGTGCATGCCGCGTGTGAGGCAGTAGATAGAAATATTTAGTATCTATACTAGATTGTTCCCTACGTAAGGGATGCAAAAACGGATCAATCGCATGCCCCCAGCTCCGGCTCAGAGATACCTGATTCAGACTGCGCTTTGTTCTCCCCAGCAGTTGGAAACAACGCCAGGGTTAGCGATATAAGGGAAAGTGCTGGGCTGCAGACAAAGTATGGGGGTGGATATTACTTGCCTTGTATCCGCCTATGGCACCCTTCTTCTTTTCCATGCCATCGATAGTGCCAGAAGAATCCACCCAGGCTGTGCCTTAGAGAATATATATATAAGAAGCAAGCCTTTTCTGATAGGAGAACTGAGAACTTCTCGGTGCTGCTGTTGACCGCGCTATTCTTTAGAAGTAGGCCCAACTTCAATGGGAAACGACGTATAAATGGGCAATAGAATATCAAATATATCAAAGAATGAATGCTTTGTGATAAGCGAGCTTGATTTCTAGTACACGTAGACGTCCATACACGTACAGTATATGGGTAATGGGCAACATAAGGGATGACAGGAAACCAAAATAAAAAGAAAATTCCCAAACAATGAACTACTTGAAAAACCCTAGTAGGTTACATTCTACCGATAAACGCCCGAGGCCCTTGCAATCTCCTCTACAGACCTCTGCGCAAAATCTACCGCATCATCAACTCTATCCCCTCTCCTGCGATGCGGGCTGCGCGAATGACGTCGGCCTTCCCTGTCCCCGGCTAACAAATCCTCATGCTCAATATTCTCAAATGAAACATCACTGCGGTTCTTCCTCAGCGCTCCTCCTCTCTCATAATCATCATAGCCACTACTCCCGTACGCTAAATCGTCCTGATCACTCGCCCCACCAAACCCGCGTGGGACATCCCTCGGATCCAGGCGCAAATTGCGATGTTCACGATCAAATGCTGACATAAGTACTCCCAGCCGCTCCTTCTGTGACGCGATGTATTCCGCCTGCTCCGCCTTAGACGCTGTGGCAATGCTATCCGGTATCAACTTGCCGCTGGCGCTGAGTTCTTCAGCCTGCATATCTCTGCTTTTACCTGAGGAAGCCGCGGAACCCACAGCGGATGCGAGTATGGAGTACAAGTCTGCAGCGGGGCTGGCAAACGAAGATGCCGCGGCCGCCGTGCCGGGGATGGTAAAGCGGGACAGAAGTGCTTGAGCAAATCCCGCTGCTCCGGCAGTCTGTGGCGGTTGGGGAGGTGGGGCCGCAGCTGCGGTGGGTGGGAGGCCCATGACCTTTTCGCGAATTAGGTCGATGGCTTTGTACAGGTACTCCAGGCCAGCAGCCTTAGCGCTGTCGTGTGCTTTGCTCATGAATTGTTCGATTTCAAGCTCATGGTGCAGAAGGAACGGGTCAATGTATACTTGGTACAGCACTTTCGCGCCTTGGGTTTGTGGTAGGACGAGGTAGGAAAGTGCGAATAGGCGGATCCAGCTGTAAAAAGGAAACCTGTAACCTAAAGTTAGTATGGCACATGCGCGATGCTGTGGGCGGGGATGGGTTTCTAGCTCCAACATACCATCCTACAATAAAATAGGTCCAGGACTCAGCCAATAACACTATGGACATTACAACCCAGTACATAAGCCATGGTGCCAATTGGGAGGGGTCTGAGGTTCGAAGCGCTTTGTAGGATGCGAATATGGGAAAGAGGATGGTGAGGGCGGAGCTGCGTGAGGGTAAGAGAATTTCGGTGTCAGCATTTTGATCGCAAGCTCCTATTGAGGATTGGACAATAACCCCCCTCCCCCCCAAAAAAAATGTAACGTTGTTAAATCACGGTATTCAGAGCTACATAAAACAGAAACTCCAATATCATATCAAGCAGAGGGAAGGCTCACGATAGTAAATCCGCAATTATACCGAACATTGTAGCGGGATGAACAACACTCAAAACAGCCAACCAACCGGCCAAAACGAAATGCAAACAAAATGAAAAAATAAAAATTATCTCGGATCTGCTACAATGAATATACCTTAGCAACCACAAGCGGGAGGAAACGTTGACGTGGAGGACTGCAGCTAGGATCGCTAGATGGAGGTTTCGTGGGGGAGCCGAAGAAAGCCTTGATGGAGGCGGAGGATAACCCGCCCTAGGCAATGGCAATACGAAACGCAGAGTATTAAGCAAAATTCTGCCAAATCAGGGGATCTTTCTATTGTAATTTTTTGTGGGGACTTGATGCTCTATATCTCGAATAAATGGCAGCGAAGGACGGATGGGCAGGATACCGAGCAAGACAGCGGGCGAGATTGGTTGGCGTATGTTTCTGACAGAAAGTTTTTTGTCGTCATAACTCGGGGCTAGCCCTACACTTGGCCCAATCGGGTAATTTGATTTTGGAGCTGGAGTTGGATCTGGCAGGTAAGACAGTGACAGATTGATTAACAGGGATGTGCTACTTGTATTGCATGATTAGTATTTCCTAGACGGGACTGGATAGCAAGGCTTTACGAAACTGAATAGCTGCTATAAGAAGTGGTAGGAAATCTGCAATGCGTACTGCAGCATGGCAGCAGTATTAGTAGTAGTAGTCTGATCAAAATTGCGCAGTCGCGGGAATATTTTGTACACCCAAAAATCATAACGTAAAGTTAACAGAATCATTTTAATTGCTATAAATCCGAGCGGTGGCCATAAAATATCTGGATCATAAATCGTATGATGTGTCAGATAATACTACTATGTACTGTACCTGCCGTTCAAGGATCCTCCAACATCAAGCAGTAGTAGGAGTTAGAAACAAGCGGATAAATTCCGCCCCCAGAAACCGGATATCTGTGTCTGGGTCGGTTGGCATTGTACTGTACATAGGGGTTAAATGCCACACTACCAGGTTGGTAAACTAGGAGGATTCGAGTGTATCACAGGTATTTGCGGTGGTTCTGAACACTCCGAGTTTACAACCTTGGTGGGCGAAAAGAAGGTTTCCAGACGATGGAGTAAGCACGTGAAACTATAACATAAAGAGTACTAATTAAGGGAGCGTGCTTTCTCTCATGTTCAATTATCAGTAGTAAGCTAAGTTTGTAAAATTCATTAAATGGGGAACATTAGGTGCTATGGAGTTCAAGAGCTATTCGGCTGCGAAACCTTAATTGGGGAGGCACTAAATTCCAAGCCTTTCGAACCAACAATGGCAGGTGTAGCCAGACTGACTCCAAAGGTCTGCATGGGGACAGGATGGGTCTAACGTGATAAATCAGCATTGGACACAAATAATCTACTCCAAGAAACGAGAGAGAACGATATAGAACTGCAGTCTATGACGATTCAATCCGCTTGGCTCTCCTCAGAAGACGAGATAGATTCCTTCTCAGCATCCTCAAGACTCTGACTCTTGCCCAGAACGGGGTCGCGGATCAGAACGGCAAAGACGACCAGAATCACACTTAGGCATATACCAGTAATACATAAAAGTCGCTGGACGTGACGGTAGGCATCAATGACACCATCACGGGTCGGTGTGCCAACTGGATTATTCGTGGCGAACCCGAATGGGTCGTTGTAAATGGTACCCGCGTCAACCGCATCCCCAACTCGATCCTTGAGAGCTCCTGGAAGCACTTGATTCCAGATAGCCCCTGATATGGCGTTTCCGAGAGCACTTCCAATATTATAACTTGCCAAATACAAACCGGTAATAACAGCAACGTCTAAGAAAAAGAGAATGCAGGTTTAGCTGGATTTGGACCACGGAAATTTCTTTTGGTTGTTTTCGTTGACATGGGATGAAAATTAGAAAGATACTCACGTTCATGTTTCGTTGCAGCTTGGATACTTGCTTGGGCCGGATAGGGGAATAGGCCACCAGCTATAATACGTGGTTAGCATTATCAAGATTTTATCTAGAGAAGGGTTTACTTTTGGGCTGAGTATGAGTTGAGCTTACCAATACCAAGCAAGATCTGAGCACCAATGACTCCAGAGTGGTTGGCTCCGCTCGTTCCCCCACGGAAGTGGATGAGGAGACCGAATGCCACGATGAAGATAAGAGTACCGCAGATGATCATGACCTTGAGTCGGCGAATCTTGAGGACCAGTAGACCGGCGAGACAGCCTGTAATGACAGACGCAAAACTGTATAGGGAGGTGATACGAGTAGCGCTTTTAATTGATTCGTCGAAGGCAACAATTAACACCGTATAAAGAAAATCACCCTGGAGATACCATGCTGAAAAGATATTGAAAAAAAAAGAATATTAGCCAGTGTTCCAGCATATATCTGAGAAATCTAGTGGTCCTTACCAGTGTTAAGCATTACCGCAATGCCGAGGGCAGCCCAAACCGCCCGATCTCTCAGAAGCTGAGCAATTTTGTTAGCATGCTGAAGAGCCAATGATCCGTGCATCATATAAGGACTTACTCTAAATGGAATCATGGGATGTTTGCAGTTCTTTTCCCATAAAATGAAGACTGGAATGCAACAAAATCCAATGACGAGAGGTGCAATAACCTTGGCCTTTTGCCATTGAGTCTCTACGCCACCGGCAAGAGTAAATGGGACAAGGATAAGTGCGAAAACGGCAATTAAAAGAATGATACCGATCACATCCAATTGCCAGAAGAGGGCTACTCCAAGTTGGCGGGCTCCCAGAAGCTGGTATGGACTTTTGTACTCCTGAAGAGCGCCATCCTTCTTTGCTCTTCTGTGAACCAAGAATAGGGATGCAATCAACGGCAAACAACACACTATAAATCCAGTCAGCCCATTCTAGATCTATTTTCTCTTCACTAGGAAGGTAGATCGCAAATATTCGGATAAATCATACCTGGGTAAATGATCGCCCACATTCCAATTCCTGGAGGAGATTATTAGTTAATGCTCATTGAGAGGTCATGACTAGTGTTCCATACCCCATTGCCATGTTGTAGTGCCTAACACAGCGTTTGTGACGTCTCCGCTCACCCAAGTATTGATCTTCACCAAATTAGTGGATGGTTGCATACAAAGGGCTCTTAATTGCCGAACTTACGAGGAACGGTAATGCAGGAATGTAAGAGAACAGTAGACGAGACCGAAGAGATGTTGTGTCGGCAATCAGAACCTCTACCAGCAACATGATACCCGTGTAACCAATCTGTTGGAAAGAGGAACAGAATTAGAATCACCGAACACAGAAAACTGTAAGGAGAGGCGGAATATATTTTCTCACCTGGTACAGGATGGCACCGGCGCAAAACGATTGCACATTGGTCGCGCACGCTTCAACAATGGTACCTATAATAATGATAAGCTAAATCTTCTGCAGAAGTTATTTCGCCGGCGAAAAATATCACATACCGATAATATAGAATACAATCGTGATCGAGATAACTTCCGCGCGACCAAACACATCTGCAATTTTTGCAATTGTTGGCTACATAGGGAATTATTAGTACAGGGACTAGATCGTGCCCAGAAAACTGGAACCATGTTGTAATGAAGACGGAAAATACGTACCTGAGCAGCAGCACCAATGACACCCCGTAGAACACCGACTGTCGCCAGCAAGCTATGTTTGGCATATGATGCAACAGCATATGGCTTTCGATCATTCCCAGTCAGTACATCGGCCAACAGGGGCAGATACTACAGTCGAAAAGCTTACTTACCTGGTAAGTGTAGCGAATTGTCCCGTCTAATCCATAGGCATACGCGAGAAGGAATATACCGAAGAAGAACGCGATGCGATCGGGCAACGTGAAGTAACGGGAAATAACCTCGACCCGCTTAACACCAGGGCTTGTCTCTCCTAGGAGAGTCGCCGACTGGTCCTGGCTTGTGCGGTCCGGGTCATGCTTCTCGTCCAACTCAGGTGCAGGCCGTGAGGAGATAGCTTCCTTCCCCTCGTCTAAAGGTCCCATGGTGATCAGCACAGAGCGGCGGGACTCAAAACTCAATTTATTTAGTATTGAAGCGAGTTGGGCGAAGTTAGCCGTAAGTAAGCACACCTTATTATTTATTAAAGAAAAAGGAAGGAAACCGCTGATCCGGCCGAAGGCTTCCCTTTATAAACACTTGTAAGAAGCAAAAGAAAAAAGAAAAAGAAAAAGGAAAAAACGAAAAAAAACGATCCAGGCAGCGCCAAGAAGGAATAATGGAACCCTGGCGTGATCCCGGGTTGGAAAAGCGATTCATCAGACTTTTTTTTGCCATTAGGGATAGCTCACTGCTCAGGATGGGTCCCTGTTCGCATATCTCTGTCTCTGCGGCATAGGTGGAAAATTTTTATCAGATGGGACTACGCCGATTTGGCGTATCTGATGGGAGATTGATAATGACACAGCCAACCAGGTGCTTGCAGGCGCATTTTCCGGCTTGAACAGGCTCCGTAACAGGGATCCATGGGCTAAATGAAGGCCGGACTCGCCGTAGCGCCAAAAATTCACAAGGCTAGAAAAAGTTTCCAAGCGAACAGACCTCAAGACAGCCACTAGGGGCAAGCTTCAAGGCGCCGGGGGGAATGGGAAGCCGGGAACATTCGCTCTTAACAAGTTACTCCGTATTATTTGCGCAGATTCCCCCTCCCTTACTCTTTGATCAGGTGGTTGGGGGTATAAATATTATAGAGGAACAAGCGAGAAATAAGTAATTCTCTACGGCGTTGTAGCGACGCAAAACTTAGGTTTGTCAGGGTATAATTAATGTACGGAGTACGTCCCCCATCTATCTATTGATGTGCTACTTTGTACGGAGTAGGATTGGACTGATTGTCCAACCTTGTCTTGGGTTGATGTTGAACTCGGCGGAACCTCCTGCCGAGGTTTTGCACCATCTAATCGCCCCAGGCCCACCCTGGCATTTGCGGTGTACGGTCACTGCAAGGGCAGTTGAAAACTTAATAGTTGAGTTCATCCTATTATTTTATCTTTGGCCCGCAATCGTACTACTCCGTAGAGGCGTTATTGACAGTTGGTGAAACATGGAGTACATGGACCTACATTCGAAGTAGAAAGTTACTAGGGCTTTCGCATCCTTAACCCTAACTAGGCCCCTAAAAGCAGCATTCCCGTGGTCAAAACTCATTTAGGGATCTGAGATAGATCTACCGCCGAACTCAATCTATACGGTGACAATGATTCTACCGAAGTCTACAGAGTCAACTGAATCTATTTCTCAAACTTTATCTTTCATGTTCGCACATTGCTTATTGAATCTTTGAACCTGTCATTTTGTTGACTGAGTTTTGAGACCTAGGTCATCTAGTACTTAGATGACTTACTAATGAATGAATTTATCTATTCCGCTGGGAGAAAACGCTGCAAAATTTCAGGGTGATTAAATGCCAGAGCTCTCACTGAGCCATATTTCTACAGGCTAGAGCTTAAATGCCAAAAAGTGAGCGTGATGGCTTGTACAGTACAAACGCAAGGATTATATTGACTCCCAGGGCGCGATATTTGGGTTCACGAATTAGCTTTGTTGCGCCAGAAATGATCCATTTCGCTTTTTCTTACCAACTCTATCATCTCGTTTTTCGCGCGCGTTTCCGCTTTTCAAGCTTCCATCTCATCCTCAATTGAGCTTCAGACCTCGGATGCTAAAATGGCGCTCTATATCAAAGCGTAAATGGAGCTAATGCTGTTTTGGACCTACTCTGGATTTTCTGAAAGAAAAATTCAAACCTTCGAGCGTGTGAAAATACCACGCCTTGATGGAATATCACCTCGATACGCCACGAGTGCAATGTTTCTTATGCATTTGCGCTTATATCAGTTTTTACAGGCTGCCGGTGTACTGCCATTTTGTGGATAAAACTTCGCGATGAAATGATCTGCTTGTTCAACAAATCGGGAAGCCTACTCCTCGTGGCGAACTAGACTAGCACTAGTCCGAATGGATGGAGGAAACACTCTTTTTAACTGCCGAATCACCATATCAAATTCAGAGTAAATTTTGCTGTCTTTCGGGGGCGGAACTTAACGCTGCTGTGGACCCTTCAAATTTGTCCCAGCCCTAATCCAACTTGGGTACTGATTTAGATCTGATAACATTTTGATGAAATTCTGGCCACAATCAAAACGATTCTCAGTAAATCATGGAGTTATTTGGGCGAGATAGAAAATAATAGAAAATATTCCTCCTGGCCACACTCGCAACCATACAACAAATTTTGTGAAGAATGGGCATGTTCGTCCCCCATCGATAAACCTACATACCAGGTACTGCGTATCTATTGAGTATATTTACTTGCCAGTATGCCTCAACATTCTCCCATACCAAACTTACCTATATAACGTAACGGATGATTCATTCAGCATGCTAGATCCTTAGTGTCTCTCTTTTACATCTTCGGCAACATTACGTTTTTCGTAGTAGTTTATATGGCACCGTTTCGTGAAATATAGTATTGCGCCAAAAGAGACATTGAAACTCTATTACATTCATACCAGCTTTTACAAGTTTGAGTCTGCTTTATACTGCCATGTATATAATAAAGAAGCGGAACCTACAAAATGTACTAGATGGGTGGTAGGACTATTCAATTTGGATCAACGGAATTGCTAGAGAGTAGTAATCTGTGAGAATAATTCAAAGACCTGAGTTGAAGGCAATTTCTGATATCTCTAATGGATAACTATAGCTACCCTAGGGGCTGCTCATGTTGTTGTTTGCAAGCAGGAATCGCAAGAGGGTAAGATAAAGCAGTCACATATGGAGCACGGAGTGCATCGTACTCCACTGTTACTACGAGAAAAATCGGCTGTGTTGGTGGTTCTTGGCAGAAGAAGCATATCAACGTCATCGCTCAACGTCCCTGTCCCCAAACTCAGCTAACTCTGATATAGAACTTGAAGCCACCCGCTTCAGTATGGGACAATGACACATCTACTTTTATAAGTTAACTCGCAGTATATCCCACTGCAGCTCAACACTCTTTTCTTTCGTTCTCCTTGTCCTCGGCAAATCAAATAGAAGCCAAGACAACGCCACATATCCAAGGTTGGCGCACTGGACAACCTCGCTGGCACTGCACCACGGACTCCAGGCCAACCTGTCCCACAACAAACTGCCCGTTCCCAGGTTTCTGTCACCCTAAGCTCTTTTTTGAGGTGGTGCCTTACTCTCTGCTATATAAATACTGGGGTAGTCTAACAACCTACCGTCGCACAACCAGACTTAGTGGCAACCGGCCCTATCGTCGACGACATACGAAACTAACTCTGATATTGTTTCACGAGTTCTACTTGACTTCATATCTGCCTGGCATAATAACAGCAGAATACAACTAGACCGCTAGACAGAAACGAAAGAGGGGAAGAACTTGTATTACAAGAGCCATTTTAGCGAAGATACATTCCCACTACTTCCAATTTTCATTCGCTATATTGCGTTACATTTCCCCGCCATTCCGAAAATGTGTATAGCTCTCATTTCTACCGCTCACCCTTCGTACCCACTAATTCTAATAGACAACCGGGATGTATGTATAAATACTATTTTAATAAAGCAACCTCATCTATATATTCGTTACACTCCCTTCCATCCCAGATTGCCCTCCAATGATCACCTGCATGGTTCTAGTCCTAACAAATATTAGGAATTCCTTCACCGTCCAACGGCACCCGCCAGCTGGTGGCCTGGTGACAAATCGCACATCTTAGCTTCTCGAGACCTAGCACGGGAAGTCCACGGCACTTGGCTAGGTGTCACCAAGCAAGGCCGTATCGCTGTGCTGACAAACTACCGCGAAGACACCGCTAAGGCTGTAGGCATGCGCAGCAGAGGCTCCATCGTCAATTCGTTTCTCGAACTTCCTCCAGACAGCAAGGTCAGCACCAAAGAGTATGCTGAGGGCCTTATTTCAGGAGGCGACTCCCAGCTGGCCGGCGGCTTCAGTCTTGCTTTCGGTTACGTGCGCGGGCCATTGGCCGTTGTATCCAACCGCGTTTCAGCAGCGGATGGCATCGAGTGGATTGCAAAGGAAAAAGGACAGACTGTCGGTCTGAGCAATACGGCCTTTGGAGACCGGTCGTGGCCGAAGATCAGGGATGGGGAGAGACTTATGAAAGAGGCAATAGATGCTTCCGTGAAACTAGATGAAGGTGAAGACGCGCTCGTTCAACGATTGCTGGAATTGCTGAGTAGGGATACACTACCGAGATTGCACGAGGGGAGTAATTTGGAGACATATATAAATCTGCTGCGCGAGAGTATCTTTATCCCGGTCATTGGGGATGATGCGGAGATTAAGCATTCTGTCGATGAAGTGTGTACGTCGAAGCTACGGGAGAAGGTTGGCGTGGTGTCTAATGGCCCGATGGATCATCATGCGTATATGAAGGGACTGTATGGGACGCAGACGCAGACTGTCGTACTTGTGCATGAATCTGGGCGGGTTAAATATTTTGAGCGGACGCTGTATAATGACCAGGCGGAGCAGATCCCTATTGGAAAGGGGGATAGGACCTTCGAATTTTTGGTTGAAGGATAAATGGCTGGTCTTCAAAAGTTTGGTTTACGAACTTAATTATTCGATTTTGTAATCCCGTAGCACTATGAGCTTGTGCGTACGAGGATCTTTTGCCTTTTGGGTTTTTTGTTGGGGTGTATGCCTTTGAATGTTATTTCGCGTTGTCTGGTTTCTCAATATATAAGAGTGGTATGGAGGCTTTAAACCCAACCCCTATTTTATATTTTTTTGCAATTATCCGCAGGCTAACACCAGCCCACAGTTTCAGTTACATTCTTTTTCATGTCTTCAATGCTTACAACATAAAATAAGCCTTCACACTCTCTCACTCTACGAAGACCTACGCAAGAGAAGGAAGAAAAGGGGACTGGTGCGCTTCATTTTCGTCCCCTAAGATCCAGTCCACGCCACAGCTACACGATATACCATGCAAAGCCACGGTTTCCCGAATGCGACGGTTTATTTTACCCGTTAGGATAGACGGAGTAAATGTCCAACACCTGACGTGCACTTTGCCATCTAGTCCAAGTGTTTGCTCCACCCTCACCAACACGATGCCAGTCAATCATTTTCCATGTTCACAACCATGAACAAAAAATTTAAAAAAATTTAAAAATTTAAAAAAATTAAAAAAGAAAAAGGAAAATAAAAAATATCGCTATAGCTTACGATTCTACATGGTCCTTATGTATGCAATCTCCTCTGGTCGGCTCAGCCTACAAAAATGATATAAACCGTTGCAAATTATACCAACCAATCGAAATTTATAATTTCATATCATCCCTTCTCTGTTTTAAATTCTTATTTCTGGCGGATGTGTTTTATGTTATATTTGTATTTGGTTTATTATTTTAGCCACCTGAGCTTCATCTACTAGCATGGTTCTTATTTGCTCAATGTTCAGTAGCTTAACATGGGTGAAGGAAACAAAACGGAGTTGAAAAGCGAATACAATATTTCTGGGGAGGAAAGAGAATTTTGAGCGGAGAAGGGCAGAATATGATGAGAGAATGAGGTATGAGAGGACTTGACATAAAAAATGGTCCCCTTTGTATATAGTGTTCATGGTTGCACATATTTTCTCTCGAGTTGATACCAATAAAAAATCGAGAGCTTTTAAATGGGATAATTGCAACAGTGAACATCTTGCTGCAAGCAGTTCCCCTGAAGAATCCCCAATAATCACGTCACTACATAGGGCCAAGTCGCGGCATTTGCAGAATAAATCAAACCTCAGCTAGCCTAGGTACAAGGGAAAACCTTTCCCAGATCTATTCTTTAACCTCTTCTCTCTCAAACCTTCCTTTTAATCAGCCCTTTGAAAAAATCAAAGCTATTACTATCACTCTGTAACTCCCACATTTTGCCCGTGGGCCGGTCCTCCCAGCCCAACTCCTCCGCCAGAAGCAAGCCATAATCGCTCGTAATCCCCTTGATGCGCGCACGCACCCCACCTTCTGCCTCCAAAGTAACTACCTGGTCCATATGTAGCCAGTCTGCGTAGTACAAGTCGAGGAAATACTGGTCGAAGCCCGTTCGTAGAAAGCGGTTGTATAATGACTCGAAGGTGGTAAGGATGCGGGCGAGGAGTTTCTCGAGGGTCAATGGGGGCATGTTTTTATTTGTGGGTGATTTTTGAGAGAGGGTGGATAAAAGTGCGTTGAGGGAGGTGGTTGGGGAAGGGTTTAGCGCGTTTATGCCAATTCCGACAACAGCAATGTATTCTGCGGAGGAGTAGTGAGCGTTTACGAGGATGCCGGTTATTTTCGTGTAGGATTTGGAGTCAGGTTGGGTAGGATCCAGGGCATCTAAAAATCAAATGGGGGTGTATGGTTAGAACGATATTCAGGAAAGCATAGGAGATGGGCAATGGGTTGGTCATACAGATATCATTTGGCCACTTCAGTTTTATTGGCATGTTTTCGTATCCTTTATCATAGCTCTTGATCCCTTGAGAGATGGCGATGGCGGCGATATATTGTATGAACACAACGGGAGCACGAGTCATGTTTTCGACTGCATGCTTGATGACGGTTGAAAACATTAGCTGACCGGATGGAGAGACCCAAACATTAGATCCGCGGCCTCGTCCAGCCACTTGGACCGTGGCAGTAGCCACGAATCCATGCGGGAGTCTTCGTAGTAATTGCGTGTTTCTATAGATGAGTAAGCACTAGGTATCGTGCAGGAGCAGGGTGAATATTGAAGGCAATGGTGAACTTCATACTTCTCTAGGAGCGTACTTGTGCTCGTGACAACCTCTCCGTACAATAGACCTGAGCCGAATTCATGATTGTTCTCCTTCGACTGTGCACGATACTCTTTAAGATTTCCATAGAATGCGTGGTGGTTGAAACAAGGAGTGGCTTTGGACGACGGAATGTCATCATGAACGACTACTGCTTTAATAACAGAATTGTAATCGGCAATTTTGTCAGGATTACCCCCTTGATCAATTTCTGTTTCAGTAACCGTAGGCAAAGATTCAGCTACATCTCTCATCCCCATGGATGATGGTTTCTCGAGATGAAAAGTATCAACATCATCTTTAATGTACTCCTCACCATCAGTCACAGTAATAATATCTCGAAGCGCAGAGAGCAGCCCAACGCCACCCTGAGGCCCTGAAGAAGAAAGATGCAGTCGGGACAACGACGGCACGGTGGATGAGTCTTGGTTAGCTTGAAGACCCAACTTCGTCAAACAGGCTTTCAAGAAATCCACTCTGGATTCATCATCTTCAGCCAAAGCATCAACGACTTTGCGATATCCGGGCCCATCTGCGTTTCTGTCAAGATTGGAGGCAGCAAACCTGGGCTTCGTCAGTTCCCAGCTATCAATTGGCTTTGTGGGAAATACAAACTCTGGATGAGCCCCAGTTAGAATTGCTGCCCCCTCACCCACCTTACAGTAAACTATCGCAGCAGAGCCGTCTCCGGAATCCACACTGAGATCTTCCGTGTAACTTGCCAGAACCTCCACACCTTGGTCCGCATATTTAGGCGCATCAACGAAGACACCCCCGCCATTATAATAAGCCTTGAAAACTTCCGGCACGGATCCAAATGTGGGCGCAGACTCTGATACCTTAAGCTCCACTGGTCGAGCACCATCTTCACTATCGTAAACAAATCCGGGAAAAGCGCATCCTCGGCATATTCCCGGAAAGAAGGCCAGCTCCCTTTCACCAACAACTTCTAATTTCTTGTTTCCGACCTCGAACTCACATCGTTTGCTGGCATAGTAACCCCCCGCGCAAAATCCCAGGTACGCCCCGCCACGCTGGACGAATTGGCTAATTCTCCTGTTCCCTTCTCCGTTAAGTGTCCGGCAGTACGGCAGGTCCGCGCCACCTGGCATTACTAGCAGCGCGCATGAAGCAGTCCATGGCTCGTTGACGATCATCTCCCCAGTGACGGGGATCACGGCGTAGTTAGCAGCCAAGAGCCGGCGGAGAGAGTAGAGACAGTGGCGGACGGCGTCGACAGTAGTTCCATTTCCTGGCGCAGCGGGGGTCAGAATATTGGTTTTCCAATCAGAGTAAGTTTGCGCACCGGAGTAGACCAGCACGTTCAGCCTTTTGGAGAGGAGGACTGGGTTGGTGGTGGTCATTCTGCAGTTAAGTAGTATCTGGTTCCTCGCTGAGGCGGGGAACTTTGTAAATATCTCAACCTCCGTACGAAGGAATCTCAACAGTACTTAAAAGTATTTCCAACCACATATAAAAAGTCCTCGCAATGTCCAAAACAGAGAACAATCCGCCAGTAACGCAGACTGTGGACGACAATGAACCAGATGATTGGTATGCACCCTCCTCTCTCACGTCTCTCCTTGGTCTGGGGAATGCGACCTCCGGTTTGGCTGGAGGACTGACGCTTTATGCAGGGACAAGCGGATCTTCAGCACTGGATGTGCAGGTAAGACGACGACCCTTTGGAGAACGGCAGAGGGAATTCTAACGAGAGCCCATTGGGGATAACAGCGGAGCAGCTGAAGATGAACGATTGCTACTATGAGAAGAGGGACTGGCGACACTGCAAAAAAGAAGTGAGTTGAAGTTTGTCGGTCTGATAATTTAACTCAACGCCGCCAGAGTATCGCCCCAGCTTATGCCCATGATATCACACTGTACCCCATAGTATGATCATAATACATGCATGTTTAAATAGAAGGTTTTGTATATATACTGACGCAGGCCTTTTTGTATCTCTACAGATGGAGGCATTTCGCGAGTGCTGGAAACGCCACGGCAATGACCACCGGACCGAGTCGAAGGAGTCTTAGAAAAGCGATGAAGGCGCAACTCCACTGCTAGGGTATAAAATAAACTCCTTACTCTGTGTATTAATTACCTATCTATGTATATTACTATTTTATTATTATTATTATTATTATTATTATTATTTTGTTTGTGTCCCTCAATTGCTGTGCTTGACTTTCCGCATTCAAATCTCCCGATGTCACGGGATCTGAAAGCACTAACATCCGCAATATTTGGAAAAGAAGAGACTAAACATCCCATCTTCAACACCACAACGCCGACGATCCAACGTGACTGACTGGCATTTACCCAGCCAGCTGATTTCGTACTATGGCATCGCGTGCGCTCCGCACGGTTAGTCGGACTGTGGAGTTGCTCCACCCATCGCGGAAAGCAGGTCTCTCTGCCGCCAGGACACAGCAACCTTTCCGCTCAATCACCAGCTCGTCGACCTATCGCCAGCCTCAAACCACAGCATCCAGAGCGCCCACAGCCTCTAAAACTGCTTCCTCCACCTCGGCCACTACTCCTGCAACACCACCTGCTCATTCATCTCCCTCCGATACTTCTCCCTCCAACTCGAAGTCAAATACCGTTCCCTCAAAATCTACTCCAACCACTACCACCATCCAAAACCTCAGCAAGACTGGTCTAGACGATAAACCCTTAGACCTCGACCTCTCAGATGCCACCAATAGCAGCAGCAGTACCAACAAAGACCACGTCGACTGGACGCGTTCATTCCACGGTCTCAGCGTCCAGCCCTTCTCAAAGGAAGCAGCTGAAGTCCTGCTTCAAGAGGTAAATCCAGATGATGTAGAGATAAAACCTGATGGCATCATCTATCTTCCCGAGATTAAATATCGGCGCATATTAAATAAGGCATTTGGCCCAGGTGGTTGGGGCCTTGCCCCGCGAAGTGAGAGTATCGTCACAGCCAAGACGGTGACGAGAGAGTACGCGCTTGTTGCGCATGGCCGGTTTGTAGACCCTTTCGCTCGCTATACCCCTTACCTGGTATGGTTATATAGTATGTAATATGAAACTAACTAACTTAAATAGCCTAGTCTCCGTCGCGCGCGGCGAACAAGACTATTTCTCTCCGGACGGCATTCCCACTGCGACAGAAGGCTGCAAATCTAACGCTATGATGCGCTGCTGTAAGGATCTAGGTGTGGCCAGCGAGCTCTGGGACCCTCGCTGGATACGCAAGTTTAGAGCCAAGTACACACGCGAGGCGTTTGTGGAACATGTGACGACGAAACGTCGGACGAAGATTTGGCTTAGAAAGGATGATCCGGTATCCTACCCGTGGAAAGAGACGAAGTGAGATAGATATGTGACGAGATTTGATGTTATACACATGTATGTGTATGGGTGTATATTGAAGTTAGACGGATACCCTTTCTGCTTGAGGAGTTCTATACAGGAAAATATGGGGAGGGAGAATGGGAAGAGCCCGTCCATTGAGATGTACGATTGACTGCTGTGGCCTCCCCAGTGCAAGGAGTCTGATTTTCCCAACCGGCATCTTCGATTCCGTTCGTTAAAAGGGAATGTTCGTCAACAGGCATTTCCCATCTTTGTTTCATCACAACTAACCCTTTTCCCGATCACGCCATATCCGTAGTGCTGTTTCCAGGCCACTAAAATTTCGACCCGCAACGTCTATCATCGTACCAGTCTCACTCCGTTGCCATATGGCCTGCCCAGATCCTAAAGAAGCTGATCGACCAACACGAGCCCTGCTGCCAGTTCCTATGAAACAAGATTCCTGATACCCCCCTACACCAAGATACTTGTGCCATTCCCGTTTCCTAAGGTTATTGCCCTCCATCTGGCTTGCCTAGAGTGGCGCCTGCTCGACCTACACTGGTTCTCCTTCTGGCCTCTCGTTCTCTCTTCTCTTCTCTGCTCTTTTACAAACGATGGCTTGTATGATAGATAGATATACAGGTATCACTGTGTACATGTACATTTATGAGATGTAATAATAATACAAGGGACATTTGGAATGTGTGAACTGCACCTATACTTTTCATCCTATGGCATCTTTTATTTCATAAAATAACTGAATAAAGGTGTTAATTCCAGCTCTTCACCACAATTCGTCTAAACAGCAAGAAATAAAGAGGGAACATAAGAAGGCAACAAAAAGCTATAGATTCAAATAAATACATAGAAATAAGCCAAACCTCGTTGTGCCCAGGTCCGAGTAAAAGAAGCCAATGTGATATGCAACTATATACCGAGCCTGAATCGTTGATGGATTGATTCCCACTCTTGTTTTAAGTTATCCCACAACCCTCCCAACCCAATTTTCTAGTATTTTTTATGTACATCCCAAAAAACAAAAGGCTCCTTCCCTGTACTTTTTATCTTTCAAGTAAAGTATTGATTCCGATACACCCAAAATGAAAAACAAAAATAAAGGAGAGGAGCATTGTAGCAAATATGAAAACATAAAATAACGCAAATATTTCACCTTCTCATCGAAACCCCCTTTTTTAAAAATTTATATATATATATACACAATTTTCCATTACCGTTTTCATAAATCATCTCCTGGGCGGCTGGGGCTGATCAGGATACTGCTGTTGGGTTTGGCTTTGTAGAGCAAACGCATTCCCATCCGGCACTGGTCGTCTCGGTTGCGCTGCCTGTGTCTGATGTAAAGTGGAACTCATAGGTGGATTACCACCGCCCCCGTAAGCCGCAGCTGGCTGCGGCGGCATCTGAGGCGCCGAAGGAGGCGGTGAGGGCCGCAGCGCGTACGGATTATTGGTATCAGAAGATGGGTAATAAGGGTTTTCGCGGCCGGTGCCGGAGGGGCCTCGTTGGGCGAGCTCGAAGTATTCTGGGGTTGATCTGGTTGTTGGCGGTTGGTGTTGTGTTGGTGGTAGGGAAACTGGTGCCGATAAAGGTGCCGAAGTGTTGGGCACTGCATAGGTGGGTACAGCTTCATCTATGGGGGTATTGGGGGACACGAATCTAGCAGCTGGAACTCCCGTACGTCGCCCTGTGGATGGTTCTCGGTTTGGTGGGAACCCGTCGCGGTTTGAGGAAGTTCTACTTCCTGTCTCGCCTGCGCCTGCTCCGGTGTCGCTCTCACGGAGAATCTCAGATTCATCGACACGTGCTTGGTCCATGGCTGGTGGTCGGGAATGCAGTGCCTTGACGACAGAAGTTTCCGTGTCCTTTGTAGGAGGGGATCCGGTTGAGGCACCACGGTAAACAGGTGTGTTCGTTGGTGACATGCCCTCCACCGCGGTAGATCTGCCTTCGGAGCCATCCTTGCCCTTAGTGCTTTCGAAATATTCGTCCATCTCGCTCGTGGGAACCATTCGTTTCCCTTCTTTACCCTTGGACCACTCCTCCTGGCTTGCCTGGGCCTGTTCGTGGGATATCGCCACAGAATATGATGGTCTCATTATGTCACCCAAAACCGCATCACCACCGCCAGGTCCATTAATGGGGATTTTGCGAATGGCAAGCACCAATGCGCACATGAATTTCGACCGACGGGTAGCCCGGACAGTCTCATTGGACCAGTTAGATTTATGTCGGATTTCAATTTTGAGCTCGAGTTTGTCCATAGCACCAAGGCCGAGGACTTCAATGTCAACATCTGGCTGAAAATCCCGAGCGTTTTCTTTATCACGGACGAATTTCTGCATCTCAGCCTTCAGCAGCTGGATATCTGCAAATGAAGTACCAAAATCCACCGTGAGAGTGATCTGCTCACGCATGGCCCTTGAACGAGTGACATTCTCAATCCATTGGGTGTTGAGGACTATGTTTGGGGCTTGGAAGGTCTTATGATCTCGAACGCCTCTGAAAACTGTATAGAGGAGCGAGATCCGTTCCACAATTAGTTGGCGATCTCCAATATCTACTCTGTCTCCCACATCCATTGCATGCTTTACGAAAAGGAAGATCGTGCTGCCGAGAACCTCCTGGGCGGTGGTGGCAAAAACAAAGGATAGAGAGAGAAGAGCAGTTGCCCCCGCGGCGAGCGTAGTTCCGAACCCGGTATTGAGAAAAGCAATGAAAACAAGGACCACCATAATGAAGACAACAGCACATAAAAGGTTGTCAAGGACGTGGATTGCCTGATCGACATCATGCATGCTGTTGTTGATCGATTTCTGTACCCTACCAATCTCGGTGACGGTAAGGATCATCTCCTCAAGGCTGACATCGCCGTTGCCGTCGAGATCTAGTATGGCAAAACATTCTTTCGCCTCTTCCTCACGACCAGCACCGAGAACCTCGATAACATCATCCAGGTAAAGGTTCTCTCGTCCCCGAAGCACAAAGGACATCCACAGGCGCCGTGCAAGTGCTTCAGACGATTTCCGCTTCTCGAGCGCCAGGGTAACAATCGAATGGGCAGAAGTTGGATTGAATACTTGTTTCCCAGTAATCTCTTGGGCGACATTGCCGAACGCAGCTGTGAGTTTGTCCCCGACTCGCCCCACGCCATGAATCAAACGCATCGGTGAAGCAGACCCAACTCGCTTATGGCCACCTTTGAACTTCACAACACGAACAATGGAGTCATTGATTACGTAGTCTTCATCTTCAAACTCGGCACAATATTCGGGGAACAGAGTTCGTGATGCCTCGTAAAGTAGAGAAAGGAGAAAGATGTTACGCTTGGACTCTTTGATCCTGGTATCGAACTGTCTCCGATGGTAGCTGATGGATATCAGTTGAATAAGAAGCTTCTCCACAAATAGAATCAAAGTCGATATAAATGCAGCAAACAGAATATTTTTCACCACATTTTGCCAATGCTGGATACCTGTGTTTCCGGAAGCTCGTTTGCCGGGGTTTCGCGTCATCAGCTGTTGATGTCAGTATAATATTTCTCCCAATATTTTCAAAGTATTATAAAATGGTTGACAAATTGGAAACATACCGGGATAAAAGTAGCAAGCGAAGTCACAGACCAACCAATGAGAGAAAATGGGATCTCCAGGGCCTTCAAAATGAGCGCATATTTTCTCGTCCCTGAACTAACAATACCACACAGGAATTGAAACACGAAAGGAATGTAGTGTGCTACAATCTTAGACACCCACAAACTCAACCAGACAACCTCCACCCATGTGAAAAACCATACGATACGAACACCCCCGATTTCTGCGTGTTGAGCGACTGTAGCCCCGACAATGATAGGGATGGCAATGAGCAACGCCAGCGGCGAAACGTAGATAAAGTACCGTGTGACGACAGAGAAATTCAAAATTGCGTTGTAGAATCTTCCCATGCGCGTGAGGGTGCCATCCTCAGGGCCTTCTAGCTGTTTCCCATGCGAGGAAAGCATTCTGCGACCTCCTTTTCTATGATGGAATATCCCGCTTTTCTCGTTGTTGCCGCTGTTGTGCTCCGCAGGCAGGTCGGTGGGCGGGATGTAGGAGGAAGAGGAACCATTAGAGTCGACTTTTCGGGCACCTGTCTGGTCTCTGCCAGGGACATTGGTCAATGGGATGTTGACGGTGGCATCATTGGAGTTCATAGTAATTTCTTGGTGGTTGCTTCCGTCCCCTAGTCGCTGGAACCTGTCACGGGAAAATCGCTTTTGCCCAATTCCCGGCCGATCCTTCATGTGTTCCAAGACAAGGAAAATTGCAGGGGTATGGTTGGAGCAATTTTACAGAACGGCGCAAACGCTAAAACATGCGAGTGTGCAGTTGCATGCGCTGTGAGAGGCGGCGAGGAAGCTCGATCTGCAATTTTTCGGGTTCCGAGATTGGCTTGCGAGCAGTGAATTGACGATTACTAGCACACAAGAAAGATCCCCAGATACATCCAACAGACCAGTTTGCAATGGGAGCACAAGATAACGAAAGGGAGTGGCTCTCAGGTATCGAAGTAAAAAGGCTTTTGCAGCTCAAATAAGGTGGAAAGGACTGACGGTTTTAAAAGAGACAAGCTTAAGGGTAATGAAGGCTATAACTGAGAGAGAAAGAGAGGTGTGGGGGAAGAAAAAGAAAACGAGTGTACTGAGGAGAACAGATGAGTTGCTATACAAGAAAAAAAGTAATAGAAATAAAATAGGAAATTAGAAGTCGAGGCAACCCGTTTGTTCTTGAAGCTTGAGGAAAATTTCCAAGCAAAACGGCCTGCGCGATAACAAGATAGGCGCAAATGTTCCAGGCTTGCTTGTTAAAGTTTCGGGTGTTTCAAGGCCATCGCTTTAACTGGAATTGGGTTACGTCTTTAACCAAGGGAACGCCTATTCTTAGCGCCTGTTTAGCGCAACTAACTAGGGCTTTTTCTTTCTGGCCACGCAAGCATTCTTGATCCAAAGATGAAAGTGACATCTAGAATTGCAGTACGGAGTACGTTGCGGAGTATCAAGAGCGGAAATCACACATAAGAAAAGCCAAAGCGCTATCATACGGAGCACTCCGTACGTAACTAATTCATTTCCGCGAAGCGTGTCTCTCATTCCTTGCTTTTGTATCACTGTCACCCAGTCCTTCCGCTGATCTCGGCCCACATCACACTGGCTTTGGCATACTACTAATTTCGCAAAAAAAAAAACCCCCACTGCTTTTATCAAAGGCCCCAAGTATCTTGCTATGACTATGGAGTCGGAATCCAACCCTCGACTATTTCTCTCCAAGGGTGAGGATAACTAGTATTTATCCCATGCTCAAATTGTCAATTGATACTGACCAGTACAACCCGACAAGGACTTAAACCCAGCGCCAAGCGGTCTGGCCGTTCAGTTGGGCAAATGTCAAAGTACCCGCCACCGAGAAAGCCCAGCAGTGTTTTATTGCTGTTCAATACTACTCCGTACGATTTTTGTTCCTGGGTCTGGTGGCACAAACAAGCTTTTGTCAACCTTAAAATTCATTACTGACACGTGACTATGGCTCTTGCTACGTACAAAAAACGATCCGCAGGCACTTTTTTTTGTTTTGGTCAAATAGACACATTCCGTCGGCTTAGGATTTTTTCCCGTCTTACAGTTAATGTGAACCCAACATGACTGGTGCGAATGAGATACAAACAAATACCAACTAGGGTCTTCCCGTTGATCGTGATCGGATTTTTGATAACAGCCATTGACAGGGGAGTGACCTTATATAGCCTGCATATAACTCAGGCCACCCCCTGGCAATTTATCATAACCCAAAGTTATCCTTATGGAGGATCAAATGGGAAGTTGCTGGCTACGAGAAACTTGCCCTGCGATCAGCTGGGGGATAATAAGAGCCTCCTGAAGGAATTTAATATCAGTGTTCTCTCCGCTACCAATCTCCACGGGAGATTTGGTGCCGCTGAGCCCAAGAGTTCATGTAGCTTGTGGGGAAATTTGGGGAGACCCAGCCCAGGCTGCAATTTCAAAAGCAGTTCCTCCCAAATGTTACTCGGGATCACAATCAAAACGGCTATTCCATGAGTAAACATCGGATCACTGCAAAATCGATTGAGAAAACTTATCGGAATTACCCATGGCGAAAAAAACCGAACAGGCTGATGCTAAGAGCTGATGTTGACCGTGCTGCCTGGGAAAAGCATCTCATTCAGTTGAACACTGACTACCAGGTCGACATTCTCAGGCTTTCTATTTAGGCTCTTCAGCTTCTTAGCCTTCTCCAGAACCGATGCTGAATTCTTCAAATGTCTTTAAGATATTGAGAGTAATTTTGGTTCTGCAAAAAGAGAATTTGTAAATGGCCTGAGAAAATAAATACAAGCGGGAGAAGGACTCATTACGTTGTTTATCATATGCACGGAAATTTGTGTCGAATGGAGGGAGCCCGTGTTCTCGCTCATAAATGATACTCCAAGTACGGAGTACTCCGGACTAACATCAAATGGCACTGCTCGATAATGATACGCAGATCGGAAGGGCTCGCCCACACCACTCTTGAAATTTGGCACACGCAATGTTGACCATTGCACGTAAGATATTATTTTCTAGGATGGCCTTGAGGATCGCATGAAGACTTAATATCGTGCCAAAAACCGTCGTGCCAAAAACCGAACCGGTCTTGAGGGTATTCATTTTTTGGCCATGCTTGATAGGAAACATAGTATTAATGATTAATTCAATTATACGGAGTATCGAGTAAAGTAATAGTTTATACGCAGCAATGGTTGAGGAGATGTAATGATCAGCCCCAGCGAACTGGGTAGTATACCCCTGGGAGCAATCACATAGTTACACAGTTTTGGCCAACGAGCACTGGTTGACTACAAGCCATTGGGAAACCTTGGGTCCCCCAAGCTCCCATCATCATCATCATCATCATCATCATCATCACGATGCCCTCTTATTCTCAAATGTGGTGAAAACGCATTGGTCATGTCACACTTCTCGTGACCAAACGGGTTGCCACTGTAGTGGGCTCCCATTAAAGCGTACTGGGAGTTGTGCTGGCCCGCAGTCAGAATCATTGAAACAAGAAGTGATAATAGGGAGAACAAATCCTGTAAACGTCGCCTGCGGATTCGGTAGTAGATAGGGATAGCGGGACCATGAAGGGAATGATTGGTTGGGACATGAGGGCAGACGTAAGGCAATAGTAAGCAATAAATATACTCCGTACACAGGGGCAGCTATCAAACAAGATAGGTTCATCCAATCAGATTGGAAAGCTTAAGGCTTTGAATAAACAGCGGCTGCATCAGCTTCAAACTGTAGTTCCGATATGAAGCGGGATTCTCATTCATACCGCTGTGTCTTCGTCCCGCTACTACTCCGTAACTGTCTTGTTCCTGTTCTCTCAACAGCCAGGTTATGAAATAAAATAAAAGAGCAGTGACGTCGTGCCATCGATTCAACTTCCAGACAACAGCCACCAAACACAATGAGTATGAATACATAACCCTTGAAACATTTGAGTGGCTTGCAACGACCGTTCCAGCGATCAAAAAAATCCTCTGGGGAACCTTGTTTTAACTGAACAGCGGTGGGTGTGGTACTCGGAGGAGAAAATATCTCCGCCGACTGATGAGGTTCTACCTCTAGCAACGGTGCTGCTGGGGATCATCTATATTCCCATCAAGGGAATTGCGTCACGCCAGACCCAGAGTTGTGGGAGAGTTCATGCGGTGGCTTTGAGCGATTCAAGGGTTTCAACACATCATAGGAGCTTCTTTTATGCTTTCCAACGAGTTAAATACTACTTTCAACAGTAAACTTTAAATAATCCAGTTCGGATTTCCAACTCTCATATCCTTTATGCTGCCTGTGAAATCGCCTTGTTCCATCTGAAATGATGCATTAATACTAGTATTATAGATCTTGTTCCGCTGCTTCCACCCAGTGGCTAACCTGTCAGCCCCGGCCCGGGATCAAAGGCACAAAGACAAAGGACCTTGTTCTAGGCACAGCCCTGAACCTGGGGTAAGATTTCAAACTCTAGCAGGGGGTCTTTGCAGTTCTCTTCATTTTTAAATTCAAGTGTTCAAGCCACAGCAATCCACGGGTCGGTCGAAAATTCTAAAAAGGGGATGATTCCAAATGAAAGAAACATTTCCTCCGGGCTGACCGAGCACGTTCTAAGAGGATAGTGGAAGACAAGACTCTAAGAAAATGAATAATATGAATAATATGACGGGATGCATCCTGCATTGTGTTGTACTTATGTATGACACTCCGGACATGGTTAAATAGTTAACTGGGTATTTTCTGGTGATGCACGTATTATAAGCCCAAGCAAGCCAGATCCTGGCCGGAGTGAATACGTTATCCATCAGATCCTTAAAATATCGATCGATATAACTCATATAACTACTCCGTACAACTCAGCAAAAAATAAAATTAAAGAAAGAAAGATAGATAAACGATAACAATACCCGTGAATCAGAACTCCATACTCCGTACTCCGTATACCTTATCAAAATGCTAGTAGAGAGAGCTAACTAACGGCATCACACAAACTTCCAACTTTCCTACTCCGCGCCGACTGTTCCGTAGCCTCAACCCCACGCTATCAATCTCTATCCTCTCATCGTTTCCTCCTTGTTTTTCACTCGATCGTCACATCGCTGAAACCATTCCTTCTGTTCCCTCCCCCGTCAAATCCCATTCCGTATTATTCCGTCCCTCTCGTCAGGCTGTGTCTCCGTGGCTATCCTGATAGAGGCGCTCGTAATTGGGCATGTCACTCTGGGACTTGATCCATCAGGTGGAGTGACGCCTTATCGCGGACACACGACGTATTACTCTTCTGCTCCAAGCCATTCCACCCACCTATCATTCACTCTGATTTCTTGAAATAAATAGCGAATGAATTTTCTGTCGTATTGCGGCATTCAACTACTTTCATTGACGTCGATAACTATGAATTTGGGGCGTCGGGGTTCTATCAGCGCATCGGTTGGTTCTTCTCCAGGATACCCGGATAGCATAACCTCCTCTTGTACAGTACATCCGTCAGTACGCTAATCAAGTATATGATTATACTGTACAGATAAACCGCAGTGTCAATTCTTGTATTGGCCGATGAGTGCTTGAAATAAGAAAAGAAGAGGACGAGGAAACAGACAAAACATCATCTACCATGCATATACCCCCATCCTCCCTCGCAGAGATGATGCTACCCGGGCTGCTGTCGATATGCGCTTGGACTCTCCTCTCCGCCCCAACGGAGGCGCAGATATCTCGCCCCTCCAATGACACAGCAGACCTCTTACTTCATAGGCCTGACGCTTACTACCAGCTCCATATCAGGCAGTTTCCGCTGCCTCCGATCAACCTGGCACCACTAACCAAGCCCTTGAGAAGGATGCTCCGAGACGGCTTCGAATCGGTATGAGAGTTTCTATTTTTATGGGTGTGGCGGAACAGTTTATGGATATGGGCTCCCCCGCCACCCCTCCTTTCGGAATTTTGAGTTTTATGGAATCAGTGGCTAACCCATACATCGTTAACTTCACCCCACACAGACTTTCAATCTCACTGGAGCATTAGCGACCATAGGTGCAAATAATGCCACCAGGATCAATGAGAATACCATCGCTTTAATCAGCTGCGATGAGTCTCCCTATTCTGGAGAACTCAAGGTGGACGACACTCTTCGATCAGCCATCACCGGGTCCTCCAACCCCAACGCGGTCATTCTGTACACCACAGAGTTTGGTCACTGCAACTACACCTCCGAGGATCTAAACTGGCCGCAATACACAAATATATTCACCGTCACTAATCCTCTAGTTGCGCGTGAGATAGTAACCAGCCTGGATTCCCAAAAAAACTCATCGGGGAACTGCTACATAGTTCCCGACATGGCGGTATCCCCATTTAAATCTGGGGGTGAGGGTGGCCAGCGAAATAACGGTTAGTTAACACCTAGCAAAAGAAAACGGAAGGTTACCTCTGAATCTGAACCAATATTTCAGTAGCCATGATAATCCTGTATAGCATCACGGGTATCATAACTGCGCTGTTCCTCACCGTCATCGTCACCGGCGCAATCCGTGCCCATCTCAACCCGGATCGTTACGGACCCCGTAACGCCGTTGGTAGACCTCGCCAGAGCCGTGCCAAGGGGATTGCACGAGCCATGCTCGAAACACTACCCATTGTCAAGTTTGGCGATCCTGAAGACGGGAAATCACCAACCACGAAGCCAGATATTGAGCTAGCATCCAACGATGGAGATGTTGCGCACGATCGGAGCATAAATGACGCAAGGCCTGGCAGGATCAAATCCTCTCAAACCGAGAAATTAGAACAGCAACCACCACAATCAGCGAAACAACAACAATCCCAACAACAACTCCAGCCAACTCAGTTAACTGCAGACACCTCGACATCTCAAGCAGACGCAGACAAGGAGCAACAGCAATATGAAGGCGTCATAGGCCCAGCATCACCTGAACCGAAGCCCGTCAACCCGGACCAGACGATAGAAGCCGGTACACTGGGTTGCCCAATATGCACAGATGACTTCATAAAAGGTCAAGACGTGAGGCTCCTCCCCTGCCAGCACAAATTCCACCCGGAGTGCGTTGACCCCTGGTTAATAAACGTGTCCGGGACATGTCCTCTCTGGTAAGCTCATCGCCCGATACATATCCCGCCCCTACCCTAGCACGAAAAGTAAAGTATAATAAATAAAATAAAATATACCAATTTCTAACCCCCAAACCAACCACAGCCGCGTAAACCTCAATCCCCAAGAACAGAACCCTGAAACCGAAAACTCGACAGCTACAACCTCCGCAACCATCACCGCATCTACCCACACAGCCATAATATCCCCAACGGCACCCACGCCCACATCCTCAACAACCCAACGCGGCAACCACCAACTCCGCCTTTCTTCCTCTCGCCGACACCACGGCCTATCATCCTACTTTACCCCCGCGTCCGGCCGGAACGTTGTTGAACCAGGCATCGAAAACGATAACCTCCAAAACCGGCTCGATACTCTCCGACGCATGCGCAACGAGCACCAGGCGAACAACATGACGGCCACTGGGGCTATTGAACCACCCTCATCATCGACATCACCATCAGGAGCCGGAGCTGCAGCTGCAGCTGCAGGGAGTGCAGGGGCGGCGAGGCGGGCGGATGAAATGTCGAGAAGGAATCGGCTGTCGGCACGGTTGAGGGATCGGTTCCGGATACGGACGAGGAGGTACGGGGCGGATGGTGATGGTGATGGTGATGGTGCTACGGATGTGGATGGGAATCGTGCTGGTGCTGGTGCTGGTGCTGGTACGGGGGCAAATACCGTTACCAATTCCAGTACGAATGCGAGTCCTACAGTTAACGCGAGCGTCTCAGCATCACCGCCTGCAGATACCACTACTGCTACCACTACTACCAATACTACTAGCACTACACAACAAACAACGACGAATACGGCACCTACCTAGCTCGGTAGATAAGACGAGATGTTGCCGTACCACCTCCTCCCTCCCTCATTTCTCCTCATTTAACGCTCCCTTTTTTTTTTTGGTTTGTTCCCTCATGTTATAAAGAAAAATATGTAGCCGCAATGCACCCAACAAATGTTTTGTTTTTGTCTATATCTCAAACTGCTTACCCACCCCTACAACATATGCACCCTTTGTCTAGCGACCCCCCCTTTTCGGCTGTGGAATTTTGAATCTTTTAAATTGTTTTTACCGATGTCGACATCTATTCATTTTCATGTCTATTTTAATGCAAAAATGTGTGAGATGGACGGCCTGCGTTTTCAGCCAGCGTGATTTATTATTGCGGATATTGCTTCGGCTTCTTCTTTTTTTTTTTTTTTTGGGTTTTTTTCTAGGGCGTTTCCCATATGGGTTCTTTTAATCCGTGTTGGCCTTGTTTTTTTCTTTTTTGTTCCAACATTTTAACTAGACTGATACTCACGGTAGGATATATAAAATTTATATACTCCGTATACCTTCCTTTTTACCAGGATATCCACTTGTGTTGAAAAGTAACAGATAGGTCTTTTTTTTGCAATCTTTCTTTGAAAAGCGGTAAGGATGTTCCCTGAGAGAAAATATACACATATATATAAATTAAAAAAAAAATCAGCAGTTGGAGGTTCGGGAAAACCTTGAGATTCCGCTCGGTATAGTATCACACAGTGGGAATGGAATGGACTCAAACTTTTCGGATAGCAAAAAAGAGGCCAAATGGTCTAGTAGAAAGTCGTGGAACATGCCACGCCCTCAGCCGGGAATTTGAACTTCCGCCAATTTCAACCTGTTTCGCATTGAAAGGGAAACGTATGCATGTATTATGCTGTAGCCAGCTCTCTCCCTGGGAAAATCCGATTTATACTAGTTCAGGCGGCAGCTAGCTCTGTCTACAACGTCACCCATATGTGACCTTTCATCTCAGATATATATAGAGTAGGTTCGTAGGTAATAATAGCCCCCCCCGCCATGGTTCCAGGGCGGTCAACCGTTGAGATGGGTAAAATCTTAGAGACATAAATCGACGTAGGGCTGGCTGCTGTCGGTGGCTGACCGGGGCCCCATGCCAGCAAAAAAAAATGGTTACACTGAAGCCGTGATAGAAGTCGATAGTAGCAGCACTCTGATAACCTCACGCTGGTGAAGCGGTTCTTTTCTTTTCTTTTTTTCTTCTTTTTTTTTCTTCTCCAATCGTCCGTGGGCAGTCTGTCGAATGTGCCACACTACCTGGCTTGGAAGGGTTGTCTTCCTCCGCTCGATATGGGGCAGGTGCGTCAAAACAAATCTAGTACTCATTCTATGTCCATGTCTCAATTAATTGGTGTCCGAAGGCGTGGTGGACAATATAATGGACTGCAAGAGGGGAGATTTCTGACGCAGCTAAAAATTAACTGTCTGCAGATGACGGCATAAATCTGGCATAGGGCTGAGTGGCCGGCTAAACCCTCGTGTACTCCATACAGAGTAAAACTATATAAGATAGAATAAACATAATAAATGAAAGGGAAAGCACATGAAAAGAGGATATTAGTATCCATAAATGAAATAATCAAGTTAAACAAAAATCAGCCTAAATATTGATCCCACGAACAAAAAAATATTCCTCAAAAAAAAATACCTCGGCTTCAAATTCCCGCCCCAGTTTTCCTGATTCTTAACTAAATTAAACCAAAAATTTACAAATGGGATGGGGTCTTCTTGCGTATAAATCTGGGGAAAGCTGCCTCTTCCAGAATTCTCTCAGTATATCTGTATATTATTATTATCATTATCCTCTATCCCCTTCGCTGGAATTTAGTCACATCTGCTACGGCTCTCCTCCGCACATAGCGTATCGTCAACTGCATATATTATAGCCCTAAACCATGGCTCCCCCACATGACTCCCCGCCTTTCTCCGCCTCCATCTCTCAGCAACATCAACAACAACAACAACAACATCACCAATCGCAAAAAGGATTCTCCTCGTCTTCAGCTTCAACTGCCCGTTCTCGTCTCTCAAACATCTCACAACACATCATGACGTCCTCCTCCCCCTCTATATTCACGGCTTCCTCCGTGCCCCAGGCCCCCGAGGACCCCCTCTTCGGCCTGATGCGCGCCTACAAGCAGGACACCTCCGATAAAAAGGTTGACCTGGGCATTGGTGCCTACAGAGATAACAATGCGAAACCGTGGGTCTTGCCTGTTGTGAGGAAGGTCAGTAGTTGCTGAAATAAAATATAACACCCCTCTTCCTCTTGGTTTCTTCTTGACCCCTTTTGATGACGCTTTTTATCTTTTGAGTGAATATTTTTTGCTATCAAACTCTATCCCAGTACCCATAAATGAAAATTTCGAATGTATCGGAGAAATACTGAAAACAGTTTTTTTTTAAAAAAAAAAATAGGCCGATGAGATTCTGCGCAATGACCCAAATGTAAACCATGAATACCTCCCCATTGCTGGTCTGCCAGAGTTCACCAGCGCAGCCCAAAAATTGATTTTGGGCGCGGACTCCCCCGCAATCAAAGAGAAACGGGTAAGCACATATCCATGCTCTTTATCCATTCCCATACAATGTCTCCCCGATGATAACCACAGAAAACAAAAACCCCCAGGCCATAACCCTCCAAACAATCTCCGGTACTGGTGCCGTCCATTTAGGCGGACTCTTCCTCTCTAAATTCCATCCCGCCCAACCCCCACCAACAATCTACTTCTCCTCTCCCACCTGGGCCAACCACCAACAAATCTTCTCAAATGTCCACCTCCGCACTGCGACCTACCCGTATTTCTCCCCAGCAACCAAAGGCCTGGATATCAACGGCATGCTCGACGCCCTCCGTTCCGCACCCCGCGGCTCCATAATCCTCCTGCACGCGTGCGCCCACAACCCCACCGGCGTCGACCCGACGCAAGACCAATGGAAACAGATCGCCGCCGTCATGCGCGAGGCTAACCACTTCCCCTTCTTCGACACGGCTTACCAAGGCTTCGCCTCAGGCGACCTAAACCGCGACGCCTGGGCCATCCGCTACTTCGTCGAGCAGGGCTTCGAGCTGTGCGTTGCCCAATCCTTCGCCAAGAATTTTGGCCTGTACGGCGAGCGCGCTGGTGCCTTCCACTTCGTCACGGGACCGGGCCCCCAGGCCGCTGAGAGCAACGCGCACATCGCCTCCCAGCTGGCTATCCTGCAGCGATCGGAGATCTCGAACCCGCCTGCGTACGGGGCGCGGATTGCGTCGTTGGTGCTCAATGATCCCCAACTGTTTAAGGAGTGGGAGGGTGATCTGAAGACGATGAGTGGGCGTATTATTGAGATGAGGAACGGGTTGAGGGAGCGGTTGGAGAAGAAGGGGACGCCGGGTAGCTGGGAGCATGTTACGAGTCAGATTGGGATGTTTAGTTTTACGGGATTGAGTGAGGCGCAGGTTGCGAGGTTGAGGGAGAAGTGGCATGTTTATATGGTATGTTCTTCAATTTTTCTATGTTTCTTCTGTTTTCTTCCTTACCAATTTTTCGCCCTTTCCTTTGCCTTAACCCCTTTTTTTATTTTTTATTTTATATATATATTTCGATATCCGGCACACCTTTTGATGCTCACAACCTTGCTAACATGACTTTTGAATGGTGCAGACCAAGAACGGCCGTATCTCTATGGCAGGTCTGAACAGTAACAACATCGATTATTTCGCAGAGGCCGTCGATAGTGTTGTACGGGAAATCTCTTAGGGGAGGGGAGGGGAAAGAAGGGGGGGGGAGGGGGGGGGGACTGGATACCCTTGAATTAGACATTGGGAATTATTCTTCAGGGCGGAAGCTGAGGAAGTTGCTTGTAGTTTTTTGTGAATATATGCTTTATTGTTTATTTATTTTATTTATTTATTTATTTTTTTTTTTAGCGTGGGGGGAAGAGGGATTTGGATATATGTGTGGAAGAAAATAAAGGAAAAGAATTTTATTTTAATCAATTACTTGCGTATCTCATAAATTTTTAACAGGTTGGTGAGTGATGGAAGTTGTGATAACTATAAGGACCAGGAAGGTAGAAAAAAAGGGGGGCTGGGTCCAGTTAATTCAATGTATATAAATATCTGTTTGGTTTTAATTTTAACTATCCTCCTTTTCTGTTGTTCCCTATCATCTCTCCAAATGTGTAGACTACAGACTGCAATGGGTTTACTTCATGTTTCCCCCGACGTATCATAGAAATATAGACATAAAATATAACCAAAGAATAGATATATATCAACTAATATTTGGATGTCTATAGGTAACGCCAGAGTAGATTGGGGAGGTGGTCTGGTTGCACCACTCCATTGGACAAGCGATATATTGAAACTGAAGGGACTTGGAAATCAACTAATTATTTTCCAGCTCGGCAGGTCAGGAATATATACATATATTAAGTCGTATCCATTTGTTCCTCTCACATTCTCCTTTCCCCCCAAGCTCCAGCCACATATATATACGGGTATATAAAGGGAAAAAATGTTCATCCTGATATGAAAGCTTGCCAAATCGCCAGATTGGACAATATGGAAACAAATAAAAAAAAAAAAATTAAAAAAAGACGAGAAAACATCAACCCGTCACAGAAAAATGTAGGAAGACGCCGAGTATGTACAATAGGTAAAAATACCCACATACGGAAAATAATATATAATAAAGTCACCCCCCCCGGGCCCGGCCTCAAGAGACTCATTCACAAAGAGCCATTCCCACTGCCACTCGCACTGCCATTAATAACAGTCAACTCTAGGCCCAGCTCTTGCTCTTTCTCCACCTCCCTCTCCGTCCTACCATTTGCGTTTCCCATTCCATTTCCAATAACATCACCAGTACCATTACCATTACCATTGGCAATGGCAGCCCTCACATCTCTCCCCAACTCCACCTCCGCGACAAACATCCGGTCCCTCATCCAGCTCACAACCCTCGCGCACTGCGGGTCCACCTTCTCCGCCCAAAGATACGCCACAGCGTACAAAGTAACGTAGAACACCGGAATGGTAACCAGGAAAGTCCCCGGCCCCCCTCTCCGCAACTCAATCGGACTCCCGTCTTCCTTGACCTTTTCCCAATCCGGCGACCACGCCGACGCCCCATAGATCATCCACACCAGCACCGTGCGTAGCAGCGTGTTGTGCAGCAGGTAGACGGGGAACGAGCAGCGGCCGAGGAAATTGAAGACGGGATGCGTGAGGACCCGGCGCGCTTGGCGCGAGAAGAAGATGCCCGTCATGAGGATCGTGCTCCCGACGTTTACCCAGTAGCGGCTGATGTACCTGTCGGCGGCATCGGGGGTAATACTGACCATCAAGCGGCGCATGGCGAAGGACCAGGTTGTCCAGTGCTGGTTGTCCTGAGGGAACGAGCAGACTAGGAGGCCTAAGAAGATTATGAGGGGCGGGACAAATCTTGGGAGGGTGGAGGTTGCACGAGACCCCAAGGAGGCCTGTAGTTGGCCGATGAACATGCCGGAGTAGATGTTTATGCCGACGAGGTCTGCACATAGTCGGGTTAGTATATATGTTCGCTTCCTTTTCTCTTTCTTTCTCACGCTATAAGGGCGAGGCGAAACTTACAGTCGTTGGTACACCAAGCGAAGCTATATAAAAACGCACAGATAGCGACTCTCCACCGCCAGCTAACTAACGTGGTTGCCAGCAACGTCAGGTAAATCCGCATCGACCCCTCCAGAAAATAAACAACAGTCCAATGGACAGGGTCATATGTGGTCCCTGAATCGTTCCAATAAATGGTCCAATTCTTCACCAACTCCTTAAGAGCCGTCCACAACGTCGGCGAGGGGTACCTGCTCACCCTACGGATCCATGGTGCATCGGCTCTATGTGCAACATTAAAGCCGCCTAGGTGACAAACGAGCCATGCCACCGTTGCAGCGAGGTTTGTTGGGATGACCAACCGGGCCGAGCGGGTGAAGGTTGATTTGGCTAGGTTGGTCAAGGCCAGCTCAGTGTTTCCTGCATCTGCATTCTTTATGGGGTTGATGGAGTTGACGAAGCCAGTTACGAGGAAGAAAATGCTGACTGCGGAGCGGCCGCCGACGCATAGACGAAGGATGGGGAGCTGGAGGAGTAAGGGCGAACCTTCTTTGGAAGTGGAAGGAGAATGGAGGTAGGGGGTGAAGGCTGAGAGAAGGTGGCCAGTTACAACGACGAAGGAAGCAACTCCGCGCAAGCCCTATGAGGTAGAAATTTTAGGGTCGTTGGTTGGGCATGTGGGGGGGATTGTAAAAAGAAAACTCGGTACGGAGTATATATATATATATTCCAATATATTCCACATGTATTGGCAACACAAAAATTTTGCAGTTAAATGAAAGCACTCGTATGAAACTTACGTCAATCCAGTTATCATCGCGCTTCTTTGGAGGAGGCATGGCTGCCACTGCAAGGAGGCTGGACAGACAGGGGCGCTTTTTGCCCTTTCTTATGTCGAGACAAGTAAATTCCAAGGGATGAAATGCATGGAAACGCCGGATACGAATATGAATACGAGTTCTATCGAGAAATCCAACTGTGGAGGGGCATACAAGCCTCTTGCTTCTTTAATATATTTGTAACGACTGTTATGTTCCCAAGGGGAAGATAGGTATATTTAGTGCATAAAAACGAAGGAAAATCGTGACGGAGTTCAAAAGATCCCCTGAAATGTTAAGAAGAAAGAGTGAGCGAGGTATGAAGGCAAAAACGAGAGTAGAGAAAAAGAGAGGGAGAGAGAGGAGAGGGAGAGAGACAGAGAAGGAGAAACCAAGATTCCGGACAGAATTATGGGAGAATATTTAAGAGAGAAAGATCCATGTGCAAAAGTAGCAACAGTGGAGAGAGACCAGTGGGGATAAAAAAAAACCGGCGCAATGATTATTTTTTTAAATCGTTGTGTTGGTTCAATCTCAAGAAGGCACCACGCCATGTCTTGGATAAAGATCCATGTACGGAGTACTTCGTATGGTATCCTGCACCTGCAGAGATCAGGATGGATAGGGCGAGAATCCATGGAAAGAAAGTCTGAAATAATAAAGCCACAGGGTGCTGTCTGCTTCGTCGCCCAGAATCATATCTTCAGCGGAATTGCCCACGCGAAAAGAGCCACAAATTCTCCCAAATCAAGGAAAGGGGGCATGGAATCGAGAAAGAGTTCGAACCGGCCAACATGGCGTACAGTGTTGCTCCACCCGACCAATGTGTGATCAAGGCTTCTTCCACTGCCAAGTTGCCGCTCGCAAAGGGCCACTTTTTATACGCGGGAAGAAGGATGGCGTTCCATGCCACAGTCCCATGATGGAGAGAGCGAAACTCCGAGGAAGAAACAGTGAACCA
Organism: Emergomyces pasteurianus Ep9510; assembly: GCA_001883825.1. Lineage (NCBI taxonomy): Eukaryota > Fungi > Ascomycota > Eurotiomycetes > Onygenales > Ajellomycetaceae > Emergomyces > Emergomyces pasteurianus. The sequence goes on along the minus strand of LGRN01000019.1, from coordinate 85,061 downwards.
ACCCCCATGCTGGATGGGAGCGGGCTCTACTGTGAGGCTGGTGTATGTATGGTGGATTCGGGCCTGTTAGCGCCGAGGGGTGACCACGCTATCATCGCCTCCGCTGAGCGTCTAAGTCGCTGGTGGCTTGGCGCAGCTTGGGGCTGGCGGTCGGGTGGAGTTGAAGGGCTGGGATTGTCTCAGCCGTTCAGAGTGGCGGAAACATACAGGGACCGAGGGCCACAGTTGGGAAAAAGTGGGAGCAAAGAAGAAAAGATATTCAGGAACAGGGAGCGGTGTTCAGAAGCTGGGCGGAAATCCCATCCCCCTTGAGAGGAGCGGACTTTCGAGTGTTTTGTGTTGAACACCTGGAAATAAAACAGCGTAAAGCAGTTTGATTTCCCTGCCAGATTCCCCTGTTTGATAATTGGCGGTTCGGCAGTAATATTAAAATGTGTACGAAGAGGGTTTGCTAAAGGGATTTATACATACACCCCCCATTTGGCTAATTACACCGCCGCTAAAATTTTTTGAGCGTAGTGTATACTTAGAATTAGTGTTGTAAAGTACTTTTATAGACTTTTGAATTCTCATGATGTTAGAGGCATTTATGTGAGACGGGGAAATTGCTATATTAATATTATTGTAATATTATTAACTGAAAATCTCTGATTTAGATGAAGTAAGAGAAAAAATCAACATTGTAATGAATATCTTAAAAATCAGTGAAGCTGAGGTTGTATTTAATACAGATCTCATCAGCGTTCTCCGTGTGGCAATTAGTGTAGCATTTGACAATGTGTGTACTCCGTATGTCTTAGCCATCCCATGGACGTGTGGCGATAATCATTAGTTTCACAATTTATTTCAGTCTGATGTTCTTCTATTCTGCTAGAGCTATACGGAGTATAGCTCGCAGCAATGCACACATACTATATAGAGAATTAAGTTAATATTATACTCCCACACATTGATGCTCAAGCTGCTCAATCCTGCAGTATTTCAAAATTAATATAAGATATCTTTAACAAGCTCTCTGTACAGCGATCTGCTAATATGCGTGCTAGAGAATATAGAGACCACAGACGTGGTCAAGGAAATAACTCAGTTTATAAAGAAGTCACTCACACTGCTGTGCATTCTGCTAGTACAAAGCTTCAAATTAACAGTAATAATGCTCTTTCTCTCTCAACATTGTCTCTGCAGTTCTTGACTCTTAATTAACTGCTTGTAAATGTTATACAACTATTACATCTTCACTACGCAGTCCTCGCTCTTAAAGTCGCACCGTCTGTAAATCTGACCACATTCTCAATTTACAGACAATAAATAACAAGTTCTTTAAAACTCTGATAAGAGAGAGGAATGTAATAATGGATCTGCAAGAAGTGCTGGTGTTAAGAAGCTGCAACATACTCTGTACAGAACGTAGAGAGGAGTTCTAGAGAGAGGAGTCCTAGAGAGAGAGATCCGGAGCAGGAATGAGAGAACTAGATTATTTATCACAATTATAATGCAGGGCGCTGCAAAAGTACTTTACTACAACTAATTCTAAGTATACGCTACGCTCAAAAAATTTTAGCGGCGGTGTAATTAGCAAACCCTGTACGGAGTACATATTGAGAGTGTCCTAATTAGTTAACTAGTCCTTACTCTCCAGTGACGGGATTGGGAAATCAGGATGCAACAGTTTCAGCTGTAGGAGTAGTTAGTGAGCTACTCAATACGGAGTAACTTAGAAATGCATGGATGGATTGATAATGTTCGCTTCCTGTACGGAGTACATAACTAACTAAGCAGCGTCATCAGAAGACCAGGCAAGGGATTCCTATTTTTTGTTTTGCGGGTATTATGCTGCTCGCATGTCTTTTTGCCATAAGGATAGGAGGTGCCTGGGTTAAAATTTTTCCAATGCTATCTATCCAACATAACGGAGTATTCATTCAAGACGCAGATTGGCTGGACTTTTAATTTTCCTTGTCCACATTTCCTAGCTACAGAGTAGAGATTCCATATCTTTTGTCTAGTTCTTTTTTGACAAAGGAAAAAAAAAAAAAAAGAACAAAAGAAAATGTAGGCCAGAGTACACTTTAGAGCCGGGTATACGGAGCACAACTATATATATATACACATGATTCTTGTGCAGCTACGTAGTTGATAGCTAGTATCCAGCGAGATTTTGACAAATATGATTGACTAAGAGAGGTCAACCAGCAAAACATGGATGTTACCATTGTCAGCGCAACCAACTTTCTACTAACCGACTTGCCCGCAATGCAGGATTATCTGTCCTTTTGGATGTTGTCTGAATAAATAATATTCCTAGATCAATTAAAAGATTGCGTCCCAAATAATCAACCACGTACACAGTCCAACGGTCCCCCAAAAGACCGCTTGGGCGGTACTTCGCCGCTCAGCGGCCCGTTTAAGGTCCTTGTTTCCTTGCCCTACGTTGGTTTCCGTCTTGACGGCATCCGAGACAAGCTGGTTTATGAAATCCTCCTGCGTAGATAAATGCATGACAAGCGTCTGCTGTAAAGAGGAAATCTCCAGGAGTGATTTCTCGGCATTCCTATGATTGTGTTTGGATTTTTTTTAGCGTAGCTCCCGCAGGCTTCTTGAAGGCATTTTCTGACGGGGAAAGTGCTCCAAAAATGACACTTAAGGTTAAAAACGGGGAAAACCTGCAAAAACACATACTTTACTTTCCCCAGCGTATCCTCATAATGCTTCAGTAGTCCATCATTCTCCTGCGCAAACAATTGCAGCTGTTCAGGCGACAGCTTCGATTCAATTTCAGCTTTCTCTTTCTCATCAATCACATATGGCGAGATATCAGGAACACCAGGGGCACCGGGGCCACCAGGCGCACGATCCCTCATCGATAACCCTAGCTCATCCGCCACACCAAAACCACCGGCATGACCTCCAGAAATGCCACTCATCTTGTACAAAACACTCTTCTCCTTCTCCCTAGCCCTTTCAATCCGCTTCTCTACCATTTCCCTCTGTACCTCTGCTACCCCTTCCAACCGCCTCCTCAACCACCACAGCACATTCTCTCGGATCGTCTTCAACGTTCTCTCCGTCTCTTCCAGCCGTTCCTGCTCGGCCGAGCCCGCCTGCTTCTCCACTTGGTTGCCACCGGCCGCCCACTTCCACAGAGCACTGTCCTTATAATCGAGCCCGAATTTCTTGCGCAGAAGTGTCGTTTGTGTTTCTTGACGTAGGGTTTCGGCTGAGGCGAGGTTGGTGATTGAGCCGGAGAGGTCACGGAGAACGAGGGCTGTAGAGGAGTCGATGGTATCACGGTCTGCGTCAGTTAAGTGTTGTTTCTGGTCCGGTGGTTGTTGGAGGGTTGTGGTCGTGGATGGGAGGTGATGGTGCTTGGCATGCGGGACACTCTGCGAGAAATGAGTCCGAGAAGTGGTGGTCGAGAGGTATGATTGCCGGATGGATTTCAGGTAGGTGAGGAGGGAGGTTATGTGAGTATTCTGTCATGGGCTCTAGTTTCAGCTTCAAGCATCTAAAATGGATGCCCTTCTTAAAATATATATAAGATGTGTATAGGTATAGATATGTAGTATTTTCCCCCCCTTCCTTTTCATTTAGTATCGTTGTTTCGGCTTACATACTATTCTATAGGCCTCCTTCAAAAACTCATCCACCGTCTCCGTTGACGGTCGCCCCTCTACCTTGTCTGGTATAGCGGTGCAATTGGAAATCTTAAGCAGCTCGTTAACAATGGGAGTGATGTCCGTCATAATGGTGGTTGCCGTTGCATCGGTTGTGCAGGGTATCTGGGATATATATATATGTATGTATGTATGTGTATGTCACGAAAAGCTGGCCATTATTTATGTCCAATCGATGCTGGAGCTATACTGGCTGTTGGTTTGTGGTGCTCTTGCTGTTGAAGCTTCTCGATGTTTGTTTGTTGCGCTTGTGGCTACTGTGGCCTCGCGGAGCAGGGAGCTTAGTCAGAGTCCTACTCGTTGGCTGGACCAGAGCAACAACCAAGTATTACAGCGAATGAAGTAACTACGGAGTACAGTAACTAAACAATTAATTAAATCTAGTACTTAGTTAAAACGCCCGTCCAAAAGAACCCAACAGTAATTGAGTGGAGGAAGAGGAAACAACGAATTAATTCCGCTCGTCCCATTGCTTTCTCTCACCCTGCTGAGTTAGTTAAACAATCATTTTTCCTCCCAGGAGGCACCACATGCGAGGAAGTTAGGCCTAGAGTACATAAAAGGAGCCAAAAGATCGCAGGTAAGGAATCAAATATATCCATATGATACCCCAAAGAAAATGAGAGGAGTGAACGCAAAATCAGACAGCTAGATATCAATAGACAACCTTGGTATATAGTAAAAAGAGATACACAGATAGACAGATAGACGTGTTATGGGGCTCGTAGATTCATGTAATTATGGTCGGCAGATAGAGCCATGATCATAAATATTCGTCGAAATATAGGTCAAAAAAGGAGCCGAGGAATATAGAAAAGCAGATATACATCGAATGTTCATGCTTCTTGTACCCAAATCTGCAAAGAAACCAGAAGTAATAGTTAGCATACGGGGCGACTTCACAGTGTTTAAAAGAAGCAGACAAAGAACGGATGAAAAATTTAAAAAAAAAAATACGACAAAAGATATCCATACCTCAATTTTCCCCATATCAAGACCATCCTTTCTCGCCTCCTGCTTCGCAGTCGAAAGCAGCATGTCAAGATCATCTTGGTCACCCATTGTAACCATGTCCCCATCATCCTGCATCTGTAACCGCACACGCTGTTTAAACCCGAACTTATCCCGAATCTTAGCTTCAAATTCATTATACCCAACGGACGAACCAATCATGATAAACCGCACGTCGCTACTCGCATGCACCTTGGCTCGGATCTTTCGCACGTCTGACCGCCGTGACAGCTGTCGCCGGTGTGAACGTGGAGGAGGGGCGCCCATCATCTCAAACTCGCCTTCGTCTGCTGAATCGTCTTCGTACGTATCACTGGCGAAATCACCATCCTCCATGAACCGGGATTGCTGCTGTGTTTGTTGTGGCTGCCGTGGGCGCCTCACACTTGGTCCTCTTGTATTTCCTGCCGGTCGGCCATTTTGAGGTTGAGAGTACATATCGTAGACTTCGTCAGGGTACGTGTCTTCGTCCACCGGTGAAAAGTTCGAGTCCCTTTGCATCCGTCGGGTGGTTTCCCGGTACAGAGGGCGGCCGTTTTGGTCACGGCTCCGCGCGTTGGAAAATTGTCTAGTTGGCGGGCCGCGGGGTTCTGAGGCTGTTCGAACGGTTCCTATTCGAGGCCTCTCCACCGGTCTAGGTGCCGCCATCGCCCCAGAATCGTTCGTGGGTAAATCTGATCGACTCAAATCCAACATTGGCGGCCTCGGACCACGTCCTGACAGACCATAAGAATTGCTAGGAGAGCCACTACCAGTAACAGATGGTGGCTTCTCTGATTCGGGTGGCGGGGTTGGTGGAAACATGTTTCGGCTGAGAGGTGGTTCTGATTGTTGTCTCCCTCCACGGCTAGTCAGACCCTTCTGAACTAGGTTCGAAGCAGCGAATGATATTGATTCGGGCGGTCGGTCATCTTTTGCTGTGTCGACTGCATTTCTTTTGATTTCAGACCCTTGGAAACCGGTGAACGCATTTGCACGGTCAGAAGCAGCCACTAGTTTGGCTTTCCCAAGATATTCCTTAGTTTTTAAATTTTTAACCTTCGCTTCGCTTGGCCGGTATACAATTCCAACGGGAATAGAGAAGACCGTATAACCCTAAGCAATCCGTATTATTTAAACACATCCAGGCAATGCACATTTATGAGCTGGGGCAACCGTACCTCTGCGTTCTCTTTGATAGCTTCATCAATGACTTCGTGATCCGGCTTAACTTTTTCTTTCGAAGCGTATTGAAGGTCTTGCATGCCAGCCTCTGGTTGTTGGAGATAGACGTAACATAGCCCCCGATTGAAAAGCACTTCACAAGAGTACAATTGGAATTTCAAGCCCAGCTGCTCATAGTCAATCGACGTATTTCCTCTCAGGTATAGAAGCGTATCGTTGAAATTGGCAAGCGCTTCTTCGAAATCGCCCACGAGGAAGTTGGAGACACCTTGTTGGAAATATGCGACGGCAAAATACTGATCGAGTGCAACGGCCCGTTGGTAGCATTCCACCTAGAAATATCCAATTAATTAATACATTGTTGTCAAGCCTTTCTCCGAAAGATTTCGATTTTAAATTATTTTTAAATCATAACATACCGCTCTAAAGTGCTCTCCCAGAGTTGCATAGATAACTCCGCAGTTGAAGAGGATTTTCGATGTATCAGCGATATTATTGAAGACTTTTAGTGCTTCTTCAAACTCATTATTATCGTAGTTCGCAAGAGCTTGAACCCAAGTTTCGATCTCCTAATTAACACAATATGAAAAAGTAAGTCATCAGAACGGAACAAAAACATATATTTAAAGGTGTAGCATGAGCCTTCCACTGAGATTCCTTACCTGCTTTAGAGACATTGCACACGACTTGGGGTTCTCCCCACAGCACGGACGCCAGGCCGGCGATTTAGTCTCAAGCGCTGATGATGAAGAAGTGGTGGAATAAACGCTAACAAGAGCTCTTCAATTTGACCGAACTAGAAGGACTTGTCAAAAAGCGAAATCTTCTTCGATGCTAAACATTTGTTGAATTTATTTATTATGTTTTGTTTTAGAGGGAAGGGGGAAGATGGAGCAAGATGGGCGTATTATCTATCTGGAGGTGGCTAAGCCAGTGCACTTTGTTCTCGCCAATTCGCCTATGGGGTTCCCTGAGCGCGTGATGGCTGTGATTTGCTGGATGGCTTGCAGTTGATCCTGTCTTTTTGGGGCCCCAGCCTGCCAAATTAACCACGTAGCCGCCGAGCAAAGAACCTTAGGAGAGTACTCCGTAAATCGGGTGAGGTATGACAAGGCCCTTGTGCTTTGCTAAATAATATCCTACGGCTGGGCGAGATGCAGCGTATGGAGTACTCCGTACAGTTTTTAAAAAGCCATCATTCTCATACCTGTCAACCAGCCGTGGATGGAGTTCCCAAAGATCAATGAGTAACAAGTCGGTAACTTAAAGACGCACAGGAGGATATCAGGGCATCTACACCCTTAAAAATACCAACACAATAATTCAAAAGTTCGGGAAAGACTCAAAATGAACAATAACAAATTAACGGCTCAGTCAACCGAGTTCGTGTCAGTGCATCTGTTGGAGGGCCAGCTTCCAGTCGATATCGTCCTCCTCGGTCTGGTCTTCTTGCTAACTAAAAATAAACCACGAAAATGAACGTATGCAAATGAATGGAGTAAAAATAAAACAAATTGGAAGTATTCGAAATTGCCGCCGGTCCCAGTAGTGTAGATGCACCCAGGCACAAGGTTGTTTAAGACAGAGAGAAGAAGGGGAAAAAAAATCGCGCTGGGTATCTACTTCACATGGCTAGAATGACAGGTCCCCTTGCAAAAGACGGGAGTAATAATGTTGGTCTCGACCTGGGTATGGGAGAAACCATCCAAAACCCTGGGCTTTGTCGCAGGTGGCCAGAAATGTATCACCCAAAAGCACGAAGTTCAAGATGGTTGCAGTAAACCAGGATCCGCCATGGACACGAAACACGGTGTGTGAGATGTGACTTGCTGGAGCCAGGAATTGGTGGAGCTCAAGCATGGACTCCTGGATGGCGGCCTTGGCTGACGGCTGTAGGGTGAGAGTGCATGCTCTCCATCTAGAAGCGTGGGAGGCACAGGATGCCCATGATTGCCTTGATTATTTAGCTGGCTCAGAATACTCCATACAGAATACTCCGTGAAGCAAAGTTAACGATGACAGGATATCACGGTCGCTTCCATGCGCAGCGGAAGACCTTACGAGCGAGCAAAACATGGCATCTGCTGCTGGTGGTTGGTTGTTCAGAAGTCGTGCCCAGCCTGCGCGAACAAGGTTGGCGGGGACTGGTATCTTTTAGGGGCGCTTAACAAGCCAACTCTACAGGCGGGTTCGGAAGGGCCCACTATTTGCTTTGAACTGCAAGGAGTATTCCGTATATCGACATGCTTGTACTCCGTTCAATACTTGGATTTGATCCTGACCACAAGGCGCAAAAGTTGGTGAAAAAATTGAATATTTTGCTTGAGACTCATATATATCAGAAATATGATGAAAGTGACATGTTTCTGCATTGTTCAATCATTTTTACAGCTGTCACCCAACACCTGCAGACTCCGCAATAGTTTCCCATTTTTGATCTCTAGTCTCACGGCGGATGGCTGGGGCTTCTGGCAGTATAGGTTTGAAGCATGTGTCAGGGTTCAGCCGCTGCCAGACAGACGCATGAAGCCTAGCCCTGACTTGATGTTATGATGGACCAGCCCGTCTAGGAATGCCTTCGCAACCGCCATTATTGCAAAATAACACGTCACTTTCTCCTAGTCTGCTATTAAATCCTGGTATCATATGTTGAACATGCTTTTGTTGGTCATCTCTCAATCGCAAGTTTAGCCTTTTCTTGACCTTGACCTTGCCTGGCCATCGTAGGCTTTTAATTCCAATTCGCCAAAAAGCCATTAAACCCGTATGGTTTGAGAAACAACTTTCACACGAGGAACAATCGGCGCCAGATCACCCTCATACATTAGGCCAATTCATCACAGAAAAATATTTTTCATATCATTCCCTTCGAAACCTGCTCTGCTCGTTCTTCCCACACATTCTTTCCAGAACAGGAGCAAACCATCTTATCGTTATCCCAGACGCCAGCACTGCGAGCAATAACCCCAACCAGTGTGTTTGGGTCTTCCTTCTGGAACGGTCCCTCCTTGGATTGTGACACTACCATGCTCCTCCCAATTAACTCCCATACCGCAACTGGACGGTCAAGGAAGACGTTCCCCTTCCCATTGCTACCAACTTCTACCTCACCAATTACTCCTCGTGGGGGTTCTGATCCTTGAACCTTTCGTTTCAAAGCCTCCCATATGCCGCCAGTCGATGCCGGTCCTTGAGATATATCTCCCGTATCTCGTACCGTAGCCCAATATTTTCCGGGTGGAAGGCCGTTAATCGTCAGGTCAACAAGCGTCAACTTCGGGGCAACCTGGACCATGCGCGCAAGTCCACGGATTGAATTACCTACGGTGCTTGAATGTGTCTCGAGGATACATACAGAGGCATCTTATCCCAAGGGGGAAAAATTATACAATAAAGCGGTAAGCGGGGATTCCTCACGATGGGACGAAGCGTGTATGATGTAAAATTTGAGACAGGGGGAAGGGAGTGTGCGGGGCCGCCAGACATACTGTTGGAGGATCCGCTTCCTCTGATGATGGCATCTCTACCAGTGCCCTGGATCGCCGCAACTATTGCCGAAGGTGCTGCTGTTCCTTCAACAAGGAGGAGCTGGTCCTTCAAATTCCCCTGCACACTTTTGATCCCTACATAATTTCCTACCATTAGACGTATTTTTTGATTGCAGTTGTAAGATAATAAAAACATTGAGTATATCTCAACCTACCATCCAGAGCGTAGAGGGGTTTTGATACCTCTTTGATACAGTCATCACAAGTGAGAGGCACCGAAAATGTCGCCTATGCCATTCCCATTAGCACTAAACCCACCATTGACAGGGCTAGCCGGCTCTAAAGTACCTGGAATGGCTGCATGATGGTGGCTATTTGCTATGCTAATGTAGCCTTTCCAGTCAACCGGGGAGAAAACGATGTCCGTTTAATATATTGCAGCGCTACCGTTGTTTGCAGCAAGGCGCGAGGAAACAAGAAAGACAATTCATGAAGATGCGCTCATGCTCCATAATGCCGGACTTCATGGCAGGAGAGACTCTGATAAAATAGTGGGGTTGGCCGCTTAGAAACCAAAGCAATGACCCGAAGCCGATTTTGCCCACAAGGAATTGTCCGCACCGTATAAACGTAGATCCGCTCCGGGTAGTCAAGTGGCTACTATCAACAAAGTGCGTCAAGACGGATGTATGCTCTACTTGGGCAGCTTACCCCATATTGCCTTAGATACAAAAATGTCGACTGCGCATAAATCAAGGTGGGAAGAGGATGATGCTGAAACGGAAGCTCTTCTTGAGCAGAAAAGACGGGAAAAAGAGGAACGGAAACGCGCAAAGGCGCAGAAGCAGCGCCAGGAAGCGGAGGCGCAAAGACTGCTGGCGCAAAAACATACCAGTGCAGGAATAAATGGCCCTTTGCAAACTCAAGGGGAGGGCATGAATGGCGATGCAGGGAGGCCCTCCAAGCGGCGCAGGTTGTCGAATGAACCAGAAACACAGCCCGACACGGCTGTTGATCGCAAACCAATATCACTACTACGATTTCCTGCCCCAGAATGGGGACCGTGCCGGCATGTGGACAATTTCGAACGGCTAAATCACATCGAAGAAGGGTCATATGGCCTAGTATCGAGAGCGAAGGAGCTGGCGACTGGCGAAATTGTTGCGCTTAAACGGTTAAAGATGGAAAACTGCCACGACGGCTTTCCAATCACCGGATTGCGAGAGATTCAAACACTGCTAGAGTCGAGGCATACAAATATTGTCCATCTACGCGAAGTCGTGATGGGTAACGGAATGGATGAGTAAGTCTGCATGTTTTACTTTTGCTACCTCCTGAAAAGCCCGGATACCGGAAGTCATTAACCAGCTCGTCTCCTCATGTATTTCCCTCCCTCTTTCAGCGTCTACCTCGTCATGGATTTCCTCGAACATGACCTCAAGACGCTCCTCGACGATATGCGTGAACCGTTCCTACCATCAGAGACGAAAACATTACTCTTGCAGATCATCTCCGCTACGGAATTCCTACACTCGCATTGGATCATGCACCGTGATCTAAAAACATCAAACTTGCTGATGAGTAACCGGGGAGAAATTAAGCTTGCGGATTTTGGAATGGCGAGATATTACGGTGACCCACCCCCAAAATTGACCCAGCTCGTGGTCACCTTGTGGTACAGATCTCCAGAGCTTTTACTTGGAGCAGAGAAATACGGACCAGAAATTGACATGTGGAGTATCGGATGTATATTTGGCGAATTATTGACAAAAGAGCCCCTATTCCAAGGGAAGAATGAAGTGGACCAATTGTCAAAGGTCGACTTTCCACAATATTCAATTCGTTATGTACAATAAAACCCCTTGCACTAACACGCGCGACACAGATTTTCGCCCTCACGGGACCGCCAACAACACAAACCTGGCCGTCCTTCCGCACCCTCCCCAACGCCAAATCCCTCCGCCTTCCCGGCAGCGGGCCCCCACCAACCACAACCTCAAACGCCGGTATCCCACTCCTGCCCCGCTCGAAATTCCCCTACCTCACCACAGCCGGTCTAACGCTTCTCTCCCACCTCCTCGCGCTCAACCCAGCTTCCCGCCCGGACGCCGCAACATGTCTCTCACACGCGTACTTCCGCGAAGATCCTAAACCCAAGGCGAAAGAAATGTTCCCGACCTTCCCTTCAAAGGCTGGGATGGAGAAGAGACGGAAAAGGGAGACGCCGGAGGCGCCGAAACGGGGTGAGGAGGCACCTCGTTTGGATTTTGCAAATGTCTTTGGAGCAGGTGCCAGTGGTGTTGGTGACGGGACAGCACCCGAGGCGGGGGCGGGATTTGCGCTGCGGTTGGGATGATTATTTTTGTCCTCGTCTTGCTTTTACCAAGCTTCACTTGAGCTTCAGGAGTTTAAGGTGCGGTACTTAGAATGGATGTTGAGAATACCGTGATATACGTGGAGGAGTTGGAGATATCAATGTTTTTCCCCTTGGGTTTCCAGGCACACTAATATTGTACAGCGCATCTAACTTCCTACACACATGTCAGGAAATGCATTCAATCTATATGTTCACTACATCATAGTGAGCAACTCTACAACTATGTCTATACAATACATATTTATTACAGACGATGATTTTTCTCTATCTTTTTTTAACGGATCATATGTGTCTACTTGAACCATGGCAGCATACAGATGTCGCATGCAGCTTTAAATGGCTATCCCCTTATCTGCGATTGATTCACTCGGGGGGCAACTTTGGCATACCCATGTTTGTTCAACCTCGATGGAAGGTCTGTAGTACACCCACTTCGTGAGGTGCAATCTATCCTGACAAAAAGCAACATCAACATAGCTACGAACAACTGATTGATGTAGAGCAAGGTTGAGCGTTGTGGCTGCAAACGAGAGAAGCATCGGATTGTACCGCTCTTTAAGATAGTATTGGGGTTATAAGATGTGCTGGTATTTTACACTGCGGTTCTCCGCAGGCAAAAGGGGGCACTTGGTACGATGAGTCTTTTCTGGTCATTTCAAACATCAGCAGCATCCATGCTTGATGGCATCATCTCCTAGGCCAACAAGGCGTCGAATACCAGTTAGGAGAATATCAATGGTGTTGATCAATGGCCTGAACTTTCATACACCGATATCTTACACTGTTATGGCGCCTTGCTTTCAGAAGGTACAGTACAATTTGCAAGCGCACCAATATCAAAACCATCTGCAGAGTTACTGTTACTCTCTATTGCAACACCTACACCCAGAGTTGACTATGTCATAGCTAGGAGTTGGCTTTTGCACAACTTGCTCCTCAGCTTGCAAATCTGCATCTTCCTTCATCGTCGATTCGTCGATACAACATGATATGGCAACTGTTATCAACAACCACTGACCAGACATCATTTTTCCAACATAGCACGGTGAACTTCTCTTCAAATCATTATCCTGGTGGGAGTAGAGATGTGAGTATAGGCTCTCATTGGTGAAACCTTGAAGACTAACTAAAGAGTAGGTCATGGGACATTTATTCATTTTAAAAGTTCATTAGTTTACATTCACCTTATCTTCTGCCATGATGACCTCGATCCGCATTTCTCAAGTTTACAGATCATCTCGAGGGTGAGCCAGTAGCTATGGACGGCTGAGAGCACCTTGATATTCTCCTAATAAGTTAGTTTCATGCTTGTCAGTCGTAGAATGCCTTCACACCTGGGCCTTCAATATCCCTGGACACAGTAAATTTGTCACCTCGCCGGCAAAGAACCCATCTTAGAGCGAGAGACTAACAAATTGATGAAAGAACAACAAAATCTGGTCATATGAGTCGGTTCCAGACTGTCTTTTGGCTGGCCCACTTTTGTCTTTTAAGCATACTGTCTGGGAGTAGTTCCAACCTTTCCTTATTGTGTTCACACAGGTATTGAAAGTGGCTGATGGGCAGACCTGTGATGTTTGCTAGTAAAGTGTACCACCGTCATCACTTGTTGTTAGTATCGTTTTGGTGATTACTGGTAATAGCCAGGATGATGCAAAAGCCGGAGCCCTAAGGTCTCCCAAAGAAGTAGATGGGGAGGATTTTTTGAATTTTTAAAAAGATATATATAGTATTTTTACCCAATAATGATGGGCTATGGTGAGAGTCAAACTGGCCGTTGAATACCCGTGAGGCAGCAGAATAAAGATACATACTCCGTACAATCCGAGCGTTACGGTTAGTAGGCATCTCTGGGAATATCCGAATGATCGGAATCTACCACTGTTTCCTATAACAAAAATCTAGTCAACTGATCCTTGATATATCTGCTGGATACGTGGGTGTTGCAACGACGAGAACTAGATCAGATAAGATAATATTTAGGAACACAGCCTCTGCCCAATTGGCCAATAGTTTACAAAATCTCTCGTCTGGTTTCCTCGAGCACAAGCAAAGATCAAAATATTCAAGACCCACCATTCAGCTACTGCCGTCCCTCACGCCGCCAGGTGAGCCGAAAGCGCCGCGGCCAACCGGATCCACCAGGTAATCGAGAGAGGGCAGTTAATAACGTTAAGCATTTGGACGAAGTAGGTGGATCCAAGCGATTTTTTTCTGCCAACTTTCTGACTCAGAACATGTCTCATAATACTATGGACTTCCAAGTTGGGAACGGAGGCCCGTATATTTAAGACCAGAAATATTGACAGCGCCAAATAATACATACTACTCTGTATCAGGGAGAGGGAAGGTCTTGGACGGGACTGGGCTCCAAACCGTTTTCAGGCTTGACAAAAAGTTTCAATTTCTGGGCCGAGCATCCAGGCTTTGCAAGAGGGGCGCGGCAGTCCCTGAATTCAACTAGGTTTTAACCATGAATGGATGAATGGTGGTAGGTGTATGCCGCAATTGAGCCTTGGTATGGGCAGTACTATGCGCAGGTAAAAAGACGCAGGTTGACACACCGATACGTACCCAGGAATGAACTGTTCTAACACAGCGATGCTACGGAGTACGGAGTACTATTGTCAAGATTTGGCGGAAAAATTGACGCAATAAACAATAGTGCTGATAATACTCACGCCTTGCTGCAACGCAGTACTACCTGCTTATCTGCAATGGCGCTCTGGTTCTATGCCAAAACATTCTCTAGAGATCTAGAAGTTGACTCTTGTCCGCCACTCAGGAAGGCAAATGCTGCTAACTGCAAAAGTACGGAGTACCTTGTTTGTTGTTTCTATGAAACGGCAGTGGTAACTTACCTGATATGATAGACATCGCAGGAAAGAAACAATCGAAAACGACCACTCAATGGCCATTCAATATCCACGTACATATTATCCCACAATAATAACGAATAATGCTTTTATGGATACGAAAGTGATATCCAAATCCAAACATGGGCGCAGTGGTGGGCAATTATTGGTTGTCAGAAAAAAGTCAATTGGTTCGCTACCGCGATAGGGCTGAGTCGGGCTGGGCTCAGGCTGGAACCGGAGATTGGGCCAAGGGTGCATGTTTATCCATCTTATTCATTGAAAAATCTCACCATTGAAATGAGGCGGTGTTCTTTTTTTGATAAAGAACATAAAATTGTACCGGAAATGAACTCCATCAATGGCTGTGCGGAATTACTTCCTGGGATTCGAAATTATACAGCCACTCCTGTTATCTTTTACGCGCTTCTGTCCCCAAAAAAAGTAGAAGCGAAAGGAATTTTGAAAGAAAGGATGCTCCCAGACGAAGTCCGGAAGTTTTATTCTAGATCAGAACAGCAATTCTTCCAGCTTGTAAGTATTTCGGTACCGGGCGATTTTCCCCTGGATAAATGAGAGCTTAATATATATATACGATGAACATACTACATATTTTTTGAATTCCTCCCGCTAAGGCTTCGCAACGATCGTGGAAGATATTCGAAATATCCCAAGTCCTCTTCTCCATTTTACTAAAAAAAAGAAAAATACACAGTAAAAAATAAAAATATCTAATATTGGGCGCCGAGTAAATGATGATTTTAACAAATGGCTTTATCAATATTGAGGTTCAAAATTGCCCAAGATTGGTTTGACAAGCGAATGAAGACATTTTCTAACCTCTGGTTCTTGCACGCTCAAAGCCCATGGACACAGCAGACGGGCTCCTTCCTCGGCCAAGACCACACAGTATTCTTCTCAGTTTCATTGAATGTTATTAAGGGAGTTTAACTTAGATCTCGAATATACTTGCATGCTTGCGACGTTCAGGTTCAGTACGGAGTTACTCCGTAGTAGCATGCGGCTCGTCTCTCAAACCTTCGTCATGGCGCGGAATTAGGGTTGTTTTATTTTAGTTATTTGTTTGTTTTCAAAAAGATGTTGAGCGGGGTCGGTCCAGCTGAATGTTTTTCCCTGCCTGCTTCCGAACGGGGATAGTTTCATTTTTGAAACGGATTGAACGCGTATTCTCACTAAACTCCGTACTCCGTACTCCGTACATACCCCGTCCATAACATACTCCGTAGCCCGGGTTGGCAATCCACAATAATCCGTTATCCGCGTCTTGATCTGTCATACGGAGTATATATTATTCCGTTCAAATCGCGTGGCTTCAGTCTCTTGGCAGACGGCAGACGCCAGCCTCGTAAAGACAAGGAAATAAAATACATAACAATAATATTGATGCCTGAGCTGCATTTTGTTCAATGCACTCAAGCGAGAGCCAACGTGGCAGCTGCGGCAGAATTCTAGGCATGCCACATTACTTTTGACTTCTCCCACAGCAAAAGAACTTTGCATACGGGAGTATGTAACTGTACAATTACTCCGCCTGCCACGTAGAATGGTCACCCATTAATTTTCAGGCAGCGAAATTTTATTTTATTTTATTTTATTTTATTTTATATTAATTTATTTTATATTTTTCATCCCTCGCCTTTCCACGTTTTGCACCGCCCAAAATCATCGATCACATGGAGCTTCCGGGATCCGAAAACGAATGGAAAACTGAATAAAAATGTACGGAGTAGGTACTAGTATGGAGTTCTAAGTACTCGGTATATGATATCCGTCTCGAATTGGCTCTACATTTTTCCACGTTGCTTCCATCTCTGTTAGCCAAAGCGAAATACACGCCCATGGCTCTCGGATGTCCAGCGGGCCGTCTCTGCCTCACACCGATTCCTGCTCCACGTGGTGTTAATCCCCCAAATTGAGAACCCCGTTTCGCAAATGTATTATACACTGAAAATGTTGAGTGAGAATCGCACTTCGGTTTTATGAATACTTATACGGAGTATATACATTTCTATCATCCTGTTCTTGAATAATAACAATAGTGGGTGTTGGACGGACCACGGGTTAACTACGTGGTATATTTTTAATATATACGGAGTATGAGCTCCGCATAATACTCCGTACAGAGGATTGATCACATGTATCTACGTTAATTACTAGGCGTATCTTGGCCGTCCTCCTAGGCCTGGAGCTTGCGGGTGATCGATCCCCAATTCCCCAATCCAGTTCCGCTTTCCGGTGGCGTGGGCTGAGTTTAAAAAAAACTCGGAACTCTGTCGGGTTCGTTGCTGATTTTACAATTCACTCCGTACGGAGTAGGAGTACTCCGTATATAATAATTTCTATCGCGAGCCAGGGGGGGACACCTTGCTCAAATCGCAGGGTTTGTGATGTTTTGAGTTTTTCAACGAAAAAATCCAGGAGCTGCTTTGATAGTGGCAATTCGGTCGTATTCGCGAACAAACCATCCGGACGGCTTTCTTCCTTTTTTTTCGCCTTGTCATAAGGCTGGTTGATTGATTTGATCAATTTCCTATTTAAGACAGCGCTGGTTGTTCGTGTATATAATCGTTGTACGGCGAATTTGTAAGAGGAGTTTATCTAGTTCTGTATATCTAGCAGCTGAAGAGTTGTAGAAAGGCGGAGGCATTTTTGACTCGAAAGGCGATCCCAAAAGGGGGGGAAAAACAGGAGAATAGTAAAGAGCTTTCGTGGAGTATTTGATAACAACTTTGAACATGTTTTATGTCCTTTTGATTTTCTATTAACATTGATCAGTAAGTTTCGATCAACCGATAAAATTAAGGCCATGTGTTTCCTTCCCATTATCGTTAATTTGTGAATCATCATCTGGTGAAATAAAATTCTGCAGTTTGGTCAGTTGGACCGAACGATGACGTCCACTCGCAAACCTTTTCAGAAAGTACAGATGAAAAACGAGGGTAAAATTTGTTGTGGAGATTATTAATTATGCAGCCAGGTTATGAAAGTAACGGGCATCGGAGTCCATCCCATTTATGCGCAAGCTTTATCCCAGCTTTAAATCCTGACACCCTGCAATGCTCTGCGATCGAAATGCGAGATGCGAAAAATGTAGAGAATGTTAAGGAATGTTAGAGAATGTTGACGGATACGCGGAGATTGTTCTCCCCGTTCTTTCTTCTTCCTTCAGTGATGATAAAGATTTTTCTTTTTTCCTTTATCGTTCCAATATTTTTCTAAGCGCAATAAATGCCATGTTTTTTTCCTGGTGCAGGGTTGGCTGAGGTGATTGGAAATGGGCGTTACAGATTGTAAGCTTGGAGAAAGGGCGTGCTCTTTTGCTTTTATTTCGCGATAATGACTCAGTATTATAATTATATTGTATGGCCTCTTTTAAGTTTTGTTTGATGGGCCTGGTTGTTATTTATTAATCATGGAAAAAAGTTTGACGTGATTTTCAGGCGTCATAATTTTGAATACAGAACGGGTCGTTAGTTAGGGCGTCGGGTGTGTAATCCTCCGCTGAATAATGTTCTTTCCCCTGCCCCTCATCAAACCCTCGTGGATGCGTCATGGCATTATTTTCCATCTCGGTTTGTCATCTTGTTATCAAGGTTTCGCTTTATCAAAAATACATACAGTTGCTTCAACGAAGATTGCAGCGATAATTACGCAATGGAGTCGAGTAGAAAAGTGATATGAAAAATTACCCACTCAATGAACGAACTGTTTGTTGCTCCAGAGATCAAAGTACGGGGTATCTCCATGAGTTTTGTTCAGAAGTTGAAACGGCTGTGGCACTGCCCTTTTGTATTGTATCCATGTATCGTACGGAACAGTAGGTACGGAGCTGGAATGGTTGACGCGGAGATGGAGGCAGCTCGCTGTGATGCGCGTGTACGGAGTACTCCGTACGTGTGGGCAAACCGGCACTGACGGGGCAAAACGTTTCTGGAGCGGTGAACGGAAGCCGGGGAAACGAAGAGAGTTAAATGATACGAATACGTTCTAATAAAAACAATACGCGCAAATACCGATTATGAAAATGCCACGCACGGCTGCATTTGCCGTCTGAGAGTGCCACGCTTTGGTTCTAGGCCTCTGGTGGGCAGTACTGACCTTGCCTCCAGAGCTCGCAGCAGAATGGAAGCAGGAGGTGCGTGGAATATTAATGGGAATTAAGAGGGCGTACCGAGCGATACTCCGTACACCACCAGGCAAGAAAATGATGGCTGACAGTGGCTGACATACGCGGGCAGTCAATGATTCGCATAGCCCAAATCCTGTTGGAGTCTCGGAGCCCACGGAACCCTTCCCCCTGCAGGCAAGACAGGCAGACAGATTCCTCAGCAGACAGCGGTGGACGCTCACCGAAACTCCGGGCTGATTTGCGTGCGTGCACCCAAGACTGGCTGACACAGCGAGCTTTGGGCTCTCTCCCAAGGCGCCAAGCCGTGCCCGGAGTTTAACGTTGTCGCCTAGAAGGACCAGCCATTAATAATACCATGCACAATTGGAAATAGCTCGTACACAGTAATATGGATTACACAACAAATACGGCCGTACATGGTACTCCCGTGGGTCATACCCGGCGGCCGGTGTTTACGCCGCAGTAAAGGCCGTATCATCCTGCCGATGTTGATTGCTAAAAATTCGAAAGATGTCCTCAATTTGCAGGAGTCACTCCAGTCAACCGTGTTGCATAAAGATAACCAGTTGCCCCCATTACTTTGTTGCTTCGAGAAAACTTGCTTTCAGTATATCATTATCCCGAACTTCAACTTGAGTTATTAGTTAACCTGATCTCTATCAGTTTCATGTATCCTCTCTTTGTCTCCCTACTCAATAATTACTACTCCTCCATAAACATAACAACATAATAATTTAAAAAATTCTCCGTCCATCACAACATACCGCCCCCAGCCCAGATCCAGCAGATCGACGTGAATCCATTATAAGCCATTATTAGCCAATTTAGCCCACCAGAGTGCCTCCACTGGTACCAACGCAGCCTTCTTGAACCCATCTCACCGCCTTGGGCCTGATTGGACAATCGGCATTGAGCCTGGCCAGACCCAGACTTTGACAGACTTTTTTTGCAGGCACCAACCATTATACATGACCTGAGTCATCGCAGCCAACTGGGAACTCAAAAAGTGAAGCAAATCCCCCAACCAACCTCGCAACAAACCAACAACAACACACGAAGCAGTTTCACCTCCTCCCGCTAAAATCCGGCCATGTCGACTCTGAGCTCAACAATTCATCCCGCTTCCTCTCCTCCTTTTCTCTCTCTTTTCTCAGTACATTCCGCACCCGCAAAGAAACAACGCAAAATGACTCTCACACAGACATACTTCCTAGCTCATGCTGCTAGAGCTAAACTCTCCCGGGAAGCTTCTCGACCAGACCACGACCTACGAATCCTCGTGGGCCATGCCAACATGCTCGATTCTCTCATGCTCGAGCTCGCAGATGCGGAAAAGGAGCAAGAAAATTGGTTCAATCAATCTGTTCGAGGTGCCAACGACAAGCTATCAGAGGAGCAACAACAACAGCAACAAAAGCAACCCAGCAGGCACATTCAATGGGCCGATACAGTCGTGGAAGAACCCGAGGAAGATTGGGATCCAGAAGAACTATCGTCCGACTCAGATTCAGAAGGGTCAGATAGCGACGACTCAGATGACTATGACGACGAGGATATTTTGTCGACTGGTCTATTCTCCCGATTATCACAACAGCAAGAACAACATCCACCCGCAACTCCAAGAATCTCAAACCGGGAATTAATACGATACACAGACGAAGTGGACGCCATAGAGGAAGATGATGAAGAAGACTCCGACGAACTGGCCCTTACACGAACCCACTCCCACTCCCACTCCAAACACCAACCACCTGAACTCCTCGATGACTGTGACGACGAGTCGTCAGATGACGAATCGTTACCCCGCTCCCCTCCACAACCAACTATTGATAGCTTCAGTGAGAAGAGAGCCGTGGTCACAGGCGTCGAGCTATACTCATCGAAACAAAAGTCACAATCGTCGACTTTCGCTACACTATCATCGCCAGAATCGGATCAGTCGACGGCTCTCTTTGAGGAAGGGTTTTTCCTTCCTCATCAAGGAGAGCGGGCCGCTATGATTGAAGCTTTCTAAAAAAAAAAAAAAAAATGAAGAAAAAATTAGAAACTCCCTCCTTATCCATGCCGATTTTACATGTCATTTTTACGAACTAATGATTTTTTCTTCTTCTCATTTGGCCGATTCTGATTCTTGAGCGATGATTTCGTTTCTTCTTCTTCTTTTACTATGAGCATTTACATATATTTGCATCAAAAATTTTCTAAACAACACATCGAGCAAGCCGGCGACGACGAAATGGGACAGGACTGATTTTGTTTTTCCAAAAAATTTTCTCCATTCACATTTATATACACTCTCCTCTTACGCTACTCTTACAACCGCAGAACACCACCATTTATTTCCCAAATTATTCAACCCATTTCCACACCCCCATCTATATGTACTAGGCAAAAAGAGACAGATTCTCCCATCCATTCCACATCCCCTCCTTATCCCTCTTATGGTCCCCTATTTCCCGCGCTCCCCATCCCACCGGTTTGAATCCGGTCGATGGTTGAAAGGAGGCGGAGAGGATTGGGATTTGTTCTAGAGTGATTTGCTTTGTTGGATTTGAAATGGGATTGGTTGAGAACTAGCTTTTTCCATATATAATACATCTATATACCTAAATTGGCAGTTATTCACTACTACGCACATTCTCCTTGTTTTTTCCACCTACATTACTTAGTAATATCCATATCTACCCTACTATTGGATAGATTATTTACGCTTGTGAAATGGCAATTATAAAAATATCAAAGAATATGTGCAAATTTTCTTTCTCTTCTAATCTCCAACAATGTTGACGACATGTTGAATTACGTGCATGAATATAAAATAACAATAAATTAAAAACCAACAAGTCAGATAAAAAGATAAGGAGTTACCATCGAGCTATCAAGCTAAGAACCTACGCATCATGCAATCCATTTACAATGTAGACGCCATAACTATAAGTGATGGCCCAATGCCGATACAAGCGTATCCAGTTAACTAACAGCCGGTTTTGTCATTATCTCACCTTCAGACACCATGCCAAGCTTGTTTCTCCAACAATAAAAATCTTGCAATTTATTCCGAAGGGAGTAAAAACTGAAAATATATTACTCCGTATAGTATTAATAGTATTCCATAAAAGGGCATCAAATCACACGATATATCTTCCACCTTCCCAGTTTATTTATTCAACCGCCCCCACAAAAGAGATACTGGAATATATATATATATATATATATATATATATATAAAATAAATCTTTTACATAACAGTTTTTGTGGGTGAAACATCTTAAATAGACCGACTGCTGCCCACTGCTATCTTGCTATCTTGCTTTTTGCCTTGCCATGGATTCCCCCTGAACCATATCAAATCAGCCACGCAATCCCCTCCCGGGTCTCCCCCCAATGAACCAAACGAAAAGGAACGAGGATTGGGAGCCTGATCTAAAAGGAGAATTCCCCAAATTGTCAGGGACTGTTTACAATTTTTTAGGGTCTTTGGAATTTAATAATGCGTTAATCGCTGCGATTGGGTGTAAAAGCCAGCTGTGTGTGTCCGTTTTCCTTGGCTGGTCTCCAGGCTCGCGCTGGTGGCCATATCTGAGTATTAATTATTCCCGTTTTTCGTTCTCTCGTGAGGTGGGAATTAGAGGATGGCGATGGCCTCTCTTGTGTTTTCTGCATTTGATTTACTCCGTAACCGCGCCAAAGCCAGGGCTAAACCCAGGAGGGTAATCGGCGTAACAACTTTAATCCGACACGTTGTTGTTGGCTGGGGTTCTGTGGACAGCGCTATGCCTAAACGGGAGCCCGGCTTGGTATGGCATAGGTGTGTTATTATATATAAATAAATAGAGGAAGGATCTTGGCTGCAGCGGCTGGTTCTTGTCCCCCAAGCGTGTTCAGCCTCCGCTCTTCCATCTTCAATCTGAAGTTGTTTTCATCCTCCCATCTCCATCTCCATCTTCTTCATCCTCATCCATTTGCAGCTATCATCCCCCACTCCCCCACAACACACTAGCAGCGTCAGTTGGGATAGTCCACGGAGTACGATGCCTACTTGTTGATTCCCCACCCCCTTCTCCCCCGCCCTCCTAAAAAACGATCTGATAAATTCCATTTCCATCTTTCTTAGTCCTTCTCCCTGTTGGCTTTACCACCATCCTGCTTTTTGAATGAAGCCCCATCCTTAGTACAACCAGCTCGCCATACAGTGAATAGATACTACGTCGAACACAGGCCAATAACTTCGATAACTTTGTGTGAACAATGCCAGCCTGTCCATCCATCATCCTGCTTCAAGTCTTAAAGGAGCTTCATGGTGCCTGACACGCAACTGTCTTTTGTGGCCTGATCTTGATTTTTCTACTTCCTGCCCTTTTCAAAAAACAGTTTTATCGTCATCCTAATCATATCTTACAAATTGCCAGAGGCAGATCACTATACTTGTGAGCGGTGAGTATGATTAAATCAACTTCTTTTTCTTTCTTCGTTTCTCGTCTCCCTCTATGCTGCGGGTATGTTTTACGCAAAATGACCTTGATAAGTGGTACTTGAGAATATCCCTTCCACTAGTTTTTGCTCTCGCAGGCAATGTTGAGCTGGCTGACATTTATTAGACACACACCTCTGTATTAGTTTTGCCCATCAACCCTTGACCGCCAGTGTCCAAAATTATACGTAAAATCAAGTATATATATCTACGCCACTGAGATATTTTCTCTTATCAGAAAAAAAGGTCAAACATCAAGGGGGGAATAGAAACTCTACGACAGTGCTGGGAAGTTGGAGTTTTGGGCTTTTGTTTTTTCCCTTTGGCTCGCCCCCCTTCTCCCGCTTTCTTCCTGATATCTATCGTCATTGAACACCCTGATTTACACCTCTGGTGGCAATATATATACCGTTACGGGTTTTAAAAACGGTTTCTCAGATTGTGATACTCAGATTCAAATGTCAGAGTCGACATCTGCAAACACCTCGCCTGACACCAGTTCGTCCGCGTTGGGATCTGATGGCACAGCACCATCACACAGAGATGATGCGAGTGTCTCCACTTTGGGCGGCTCGACTGCCATGCTGGCCGACGTTCCACCACGTCAGCGGTCGATCCAGTTCAATGTTGCGGCATCGACTGCTGAATTATCAAAAAGGCGGACTGATAGTACAAGGGGAACTCTGGGTCTCCGCGGACTCAGCAGAATTCCATCTCCTCCCCCGCCAAGGTTAGTTTTTCTTCTAGGTAGCTTCGACTTTTTGTTCATCATTCGTCACCCATCATATTTGTTCCGTTTCCCCAGCATTGCTCTTAATGATATGACCTGTTCTTTAATTTCCGCTTGTGGCTTGTGACGTGTGGCTGGATGAGATCCATCTCCAAATTTCCTGAAGAGTGTTTTGGCTTGTGATTCTCGCACTGCGGCACCAACACATGTTTTAAGCTTCACCCCGCGCACCATAATTCGCTTATGTGTCTAGCGTGCCCCACTTCTTGCAAATCAAGGACAAGAGCTGCGCCTCTCTTTTGTCTGGTTTGCTCCAACATGCAGATGCCAGGATCTCGAGTCATAATCCCCCAAAGGCGGCTGCAATGAGCAGCTAGTCAACATTCCACTCCACCATTTCCAATCACGAAATAATACTTGCATTATGCATCCATCCCACTCCGACAGCCATGATGAATATCATCCTGACACTACACTAACATCCTCTCACGATGCCAGTGCCTATAATCGCGGGGTCTCATTTGACACCTTTGACAACCGTGACGCCACAGACTTCTCATTAACACTCAATTACAAACACAAGGACTACCATCCTACACGGCGCAGCCGGACTTTCCTCTGTGGTACTGATCAGAATGATTATTCCGATTTTGCACTCGAATGGTTGATTGATGAACTCGTCGACGATGGCGATGAAATTGTTTGCTTACGAGTCGTTGAGAAGGATTCGAAGATCGCCAGTGACGCAAGCGTGGAGGAAAGGAGGTACAGGCAAGAGGCTCAGAAACTGCTTGATCAAGTCATTGCGAAGAATAGCCAAGATGAGAAAGCGATCAGCTTGGTGATGGAACTCGCAGTCGGGAAAGTACAGGAAATTATACAACGCATGGTATGACGGCAATTTGTTTCCAAGTAATTTTTTTTTTTTTTCGTGTCCATTGCTAACCCAATCCTCAATTTAAGATTCAAATCTATGAGCCAGCGGTGCTTATTGTCGGAACACGCGGACGTAGCCTTGGTGGTATGCAAGGTCTCCTTCCCGGCTCGGTGTCTAAATACTGTCTCCAGCAATCACCCATCCCTGTTATCGTCGTCCGTCCTTCTACAAAGCGTGCAAAAAAGAAGCAGAAACGCCTTGCGAATCCGTTGCGACAACGGTATAACCATCTTCTTCGACTGAATGACATGAAGAGCGGCCGAGTATTCGAAAAATCACGAAGCACTGATAGCATTGTCACGAAGTTACCCGAAGAGGAAGCTGCGGTGGCTCAGGCGATTGGTATACAGCCCTTGGGAGGAAGTCTTGAGGACCTCCATACAAGTCGGGACCCACGTTTATCCTTTTCCAGAGATACCGCATCGACCAAAAGTACAGACGACAACGATTATGATGATAGGAGTGAAGATAGGCGCAGTTCGAGCGTTCCTAATTCTGAATCCACTGCTCCCGACTTTTCCTCTGCTTTGAAAAATCGAAGGGTGGAAAGTCCAGCCATCACTGATGATGAAGACGACGAGGACAGAGAACAACATGATGATGGTAACTACAACGAAGAAGCTCCCGAACAGGCACAAGTTTCGACTGCTCCCGATAGCAGACGCCAGCGCAGCCCTGAGGATGCGACAACGACGTCACCATCGCCGAAAACACCACTCGTTCCCATTACCAATGTCACTGTCAGAGAATTTACTCCCAATGTTGACGAGCCTCACTAATAACTTTGATACACACGGGTCGCCACCACGCCCTGCGTGGAACGGATATTGAAATTTTCTTGACCTTTTTCCTTTCCTTTCGGTTTCTTTTGTGTCACGGATATCCAGATAGACCAAGAATCTTGACAGATAAGAACACAGGTGCCTCTTTTTTGTTTTATTTACCGGTTTTGACGACACGTTATGACGATTTGGGGATTTGCTTTGTTCTTCCATTTCATTTTCCTTTTGGGCGTTTTGCCTCCGTGAATTATCTTTTCGGCCCAACAGTTAATTAATGCTCCCCACTCAACAAATTTCATTCAGCCTTTCGCAAACGGTACCTGGAGCTTTTGATACGTCGAGGATAAGCCTTCTTATGGCTCTTCTACATAAGGCCACCAACACGTACCTAGCTGGCTACACGAGGGGTAGCTCTCTCGTCACGAAATACACATAAACTACCTTGCGGATAGCTCTGTATATAATAAGATAAATATAAGATATATACATGATGCCAACAACTACATATCTCTTTCCCACTTTCAGTTTTCGATTCCTCTCTCTATCTCTCTCTATCTCTTTATTTATTTACTTTTTTTCCCCTCTGACGGTTTAGTTATTCTTAATCTCTTGTGGTGAAAATTTATGACTTTGTAAAAAACAATTAGGGTCCTAGGGAAAGGTAAAAAAGCGAGAAATCGATGAACGCAAAGAAAATACAGAAAGCCAAAACTGAAAAAAAGACAACTAAAACTGGCAAAAAACCGGGAAAGAGTTGCATACCATTTTCTTCTTCTTCTTGTTTCTTGGCTGTTTTTGCAACACTCGTTGCAGGTTCAAATTCCAAATTCGCTTTCAACTTTTCTAGGCGATACTTACGCGTGGAAGCAGGAATTGTTTTCTTCTTCTTTTGTTTTTTGTTCCATTCTTGCCGGATATAATTAATTCCATGCTCTGTTTGATTTTTTCAAAAAAAAAAATAAAAAATAAAAAAAATAAAAAAAAATTGCGGCAGCTGGAACCAAGAGGTTTGACTCGCCCTTCCCTGAGTGCCAGTGGGAGCAATCGGTGATGAATTACAGAAGTGATTTGACAGTTCTTTTCCTCCGGATGTTTTACTCCAATTCGTTTATTTGGGATTATTTTGAAGTGTCCTTTTTTTTCTCCTGTGGAAGTAATATTTTAATATTTGTGCCTCCAGTGACTGGAAGTTTTAAGCTCGATGTCGTTATGACGTAACTGGCGAACCTGCGCTCGGGCAAGGATCGCGCAAATGAATCTTTTGCACATCAGCAGACTAACCCAACTATCGCCATGGGTTATACAGAAAGATATATCATAATATCATAGCGCCTACATACCGTCCTCCTCCCCCCTTGCTTCCCCCCCCCGGGGGTAATCATAAGTAAACCCATCGGGGGGAAGGCAAAACAATCCCATCTCCTCTTTAACATCGTAAATGTCGGCTACTGGGGCAAAAGAGCTCAATCACCACCAGTAAACACTGGAGGAAGAGGGGCTGGAATCACACAGGAGAGCTAGCCTCGGCTGACAGTAAATCATCATCCTTGGCCATTCGATCTACTGCGATCTGCTGGGTCAGCTCTTCATTGGTGTCGCTTGGGGTCTGTCTGGCGCTCAATTGCTTGATACCAAGACGCAGGAGGTTGTTGGAGCGTTAGGGTATGTTGGGCTGGTTTTGGTAGTTTACGAGGTATGTACAGTACAAGGCATTGTATATGGGGGCCATCGAATTTGAGGATGGTGGTAGTGATGATGGAGAAGGGAGGTGTATATTTATATTATTGAATATATGATAACGAATCCGTAGAATACTACAATTTATACGCTGTTTCCAACCTGCTAACAAATCCCCCCTCCCCAACCAGGCGGCCTCTCCACTTCTCCACGGTCCCTCCTCGCAAACTTTCCCCTCTCCACCGCCGTCGCCCTAACCGGCATCGCCCTCCCCATGGCCCTCTCTTTTGCAGTCCTCCCCAGTTTACTCCCAGCAGCTCCACCAGCCCTGGCACTACGTTCACAGTACTGAATACGAGTGGGCTAGTGAAGACGTGGCTGGGCACGGTGCTGTCCTGCGCGGCTGTGATGGATGATGTTGTTGGATTGGTGCTTGTTAAGGTTATTGCGGATCTTCGGGGAGGGGCCGAGATTGATGCGGTGCGTGTGATTAGGCCTATTGTGGTTTCTGTCGGGGCTGTTCTGGTTGTTGTTGGAGGTTGTTGGGAGGTGTGGGTTGGTTGAGGGGAATGTTTCGGGGAAGGAGGGAAGTGGAGAAGGGCAATGAGAAGGAAGGTCTCATGGGAAAGATTAAGGGCCTCGGGATGTTAGGGATTGGGCACAATCACGTTGGTTTTATCGTTCATACGGTTGTGCTGGTTGGGTTTGTGACCATGGCGGTCTACGCGGGGACGTCAGGATTATTTGCGGCGTAGCTGGCCGGGGAACGGTCATTAGTTGATGGGATTGCGCGAGCCTTTCTTCCCACGTGAAGAGGTCAGAATATGGCGGAGGTGGAGGCGGAACTGAAGAAAGAGAGTGTAACGCCAGATCGCATGATAGCACTCCGGGAGGTGTGCAACAACCATCATCTGGACAAACTGATGCTGAAACTAGCCAAGTTGCGTCTTTTGGAGATGAGCACAGTGAGAGCGCTTCAACGCAGCCGGTGGACCGCAGAAGTGGCTCCTCCGATCTCTCTACGGATCAAACCACAGGTTTAGATATTTACGAAAGATACTATGCCCTGTCGTGG
The DNA here is from genome assembly GCA_001883825.1 of Emergomyces pasteurianus Ep9510. Classification (NCBI taxonomy): domain Eukaryota; kingdom Fungi; phylum Ascomycota; class Eurotiomycetes; order Onygenales; family Ajellomycetaceae; genus Emergomyces; species Emergomyces pasteurianus. The sequence continues at coordinate 56,670 of LGRN01000019.1, read as the reverse complement.
AGAGGATACGGAAACCATTCTTCTTTGTCAGAGTCCTTCTCTTCCTCCGATAGACATATTTTCTAACACTATGACAGGCATCAATTGGATTTGCAATTCCCATGAAAGATCTGTTCGAAGGCCTCATCATCTGGCGCGGCATTGTCTACACCCTCATAATGATCCTGAGCAAATTATTGACAGGCATCTGGCTTGTCCGTCTCGATTTCGGAATTCCTCTCATTCCAACGTTTTCAAAACGACTCCGCCCGGCTTCTTCTTATTTTCCTCCGTGGTTATCCAAGCTTCTGTGCGTCCAGATGCTGCAGAAAGAGGATGAAAGGAACACTACTGTTGATGACGAGCAGAACAGTTATAATAATGGGAATAATGACAGTAATGCCACTACAAACGCCAGTGGAATCAGGCGCCATTGTCCAGAACCAGAAGTGCAGCAGCAGTAGCAGCCCACAATAGCCAAATCATCACCGCCTAAATGGCCATGTCCCCGGTCTCTGTATCCTGCATCTATCCTTGGCATGGCCATAGTAGCCCGCGGCGAAATTGGATTCCTCATTTCATCGTTGGGAGAGAGCAGGGGAGTTTTCTCTCCGGTTGAGGCCTCATATTCTGCTTCCGGGATTCACACTGGAGGGAAACACCCTGCAGCAGCTTCAGATATCTATTTGGTGATCACCTGGGCGATCATGCTGTGTACAGCTGTTGGACCCGTGAGTGTGGGGACATTGGTGAAGAGGGTCAAAAGGCTTCAGGAAGAATATAAAATTCGTGGTGAGGGTGGAGATGATCCCTACTTTAATGAAATAATGGATAGGTCAAATGGGTAGCCTGATACAAAAGAGATGGGGACGGAAAGCTTGTTTATTATGGGTAATTGTTGATTAATTGTTTTATGCACTGTCATGGCTGACCGCGCTAGTTCAGGCCGCTTAAATATGGTTCTTCGTTAGAACAACCGCAGCAAACAGCAGCAAAGAACAGAAAGCTAGATAACCTGCCAGGCACAGGCACGTGGAAAGAGGATAATAAGTTCTTCCCATATCCACCTCACAGGAAACAGAGAGAAAGGGCGGAACGAAGGCAGAAGAAACTCGAGTTACGCGCGGACCTCCAGGGGCAGTGAAAAACGCTCTTGTATGAAGTCGGCAGGAAAATCGGAACTCATCTCAAACACAGACACACCGCTAAAGCATTCAACGGCGATAGAGAGTTGCTTTCTGACTTCCAATATCAGGCCCGAGTAACCTGTTCTGGCATGGTGGTATCAGCAGCAGCACTGCCACCGATGGATATCCCAGGCAAAGATTGAGAGCCAGGAAATATATCGTGTATGCTGCTATCTCCTCGACAGCCTACGCCAACCGCAGGACCCATCTGGTAGATCTTCCGCGTCCTATCATCATCCAATCTCCATATGGCGACTGGCGGCGTTATGTTTCATTTCGTCGGTTTGGCCACGATGGTGATGTCATGACAGAATTGTACAAGATCTACATCTGTCTTGGCCAATGCTGGGCGACTGACGCGCTTATTCTATCCGCACTTGTGGCATTTACAACCAACAACTGCTAGTCTTCGCCGTGCCAATATAATAATTCCAGTTTGAGGGTGATGCCAGACATGTAGGCAGGTCGCTTATGCGTCGGTTTCAGATTGGAGGCAGGAGTGGCGCTGGGTATTATTGTTGGATAAGAGGGACAGAAATGGTCGGAGGGCTTGTCGCGATGAGGTTTGTTGTTTGCAGAGTTTGAAATAATGGAATATGCGCGAAATAAAGTTAACAGCGAAGTCATTTGTGTCAAATCTGTAACATTCCCGTGTGGACATACCGTCCTCCTGTCCTGAAATACACAACATACTACTATATATGATTTTAGTCGAGTCTTATAGCTCAAGAAACCACGAGGCCTAGGAAATGTTTTGGCATGATCTTATTTAATTCTGCAATTTGAGCCGTCAGTAACAAGTTCAAAATTTACTATGGGAAAGAAATAGAAGTGCAGAAAATATCAAGGTCAGTTTAGAGATATACACCCTTAACCCGAACAGGCAAGCTTCTAGACCATGCAGGGGTACGTTGGCCATAGATAATGTGCATTATACCCTATCTACAAAGTTAGCCTTCCATAATCACAACTTACATGCTTACCTACTGATCAGTTTCTATGCTGATTTATCTACTCATTATTCATATTTACACACTGATTTGTAGCTAATTGTTATGATCACAATGAAGATGTTGTGCTTTTCAAGCCTTGCCAGCTGCCACACTACCCTTTCGCCAGTCAAACGACTTCTCCAAAACAATCTCCACGGACAATATCTTCTTAACTTCACCACGGCAATGTCCTGGAAGCCTTTTCAAAGAGGCGCTCGATTAAATGACTCTATTTCCCGAGGATACAGAAAAATGATGAGCTTCTTCTCGTTTCTCTCCTTTCGGGGAGGCGGAGATACTCCAGCTCGAAACCCAGAACTGTACATTGAAAAGCCTGACGGTACTGGTAAGTCTTGCAAACGGCATCCACGGGCGCGTTTTAACGCATCCATATCTAACGTCTTTTTAGCGGAACGAGCTACAGAAGAAGACTTGTTCAGATACAGCCGGCATCGATGGATGTAAGGAGTAGCCTCAGCTTCTCATTCTGGTTTCAAATATGTACCCTGATCTCGACTTTCATCTGACATGGCGGATAGCTTCAACGAAGAGAAGGAAATTGCGCGTCGCTACCGGAAATTTGATCTTCAGAAGTTAGTTGAAGTTGCTATTGATACTGCTGGCGATGGAGCACAGAGCTGTCAGTCCCATTCCTTGCTGTTTCGCACCATAGTTTTTTTCTTACTTATTTTCCCTCTTCTAGTACAAAAGTGTTGAAATGTGTGGAAGGATTGCATAACAAAGCTCTACTCTTGACAATGGATAATGGCAAGGAAGTGTTTGCCAAACTTCCAAATCCCAATGCTGGTCCTGCGCGATATGTGACTGCTTCAGAGGTTGCGACACGGGAATTTGTCAGTCGTCTCGGATCTCCTTTTCAATTGTCAGTAATCTAATCACATTCCCTCAGCTTCGCGAAGTAGTAAATGTGCCAATCCCCCGGGTTTTGGCGTGGTCCTGTGACCCCGCGAACCCGGTTGGCGCTGAGTATATCATCGAAGAGAAAGCCGCCGGTACGAGGCTGGGGAGCCTATGGCACGACTGGCCGCGAAAATCGAAACTGCGAGTAATTGAACAAGTTGGAAAAATTGAACATGCACTCACCACCACCAAATTCACCAAACATGGCAGTCTTTATTTCAAGCAAGATTTGCCTACTTTGAAAGAGCGAAATGATACCCTCTTGATTGAGCCATTGCCATCTGTGCAATCTGCTGACCTAGATCGATATGCTATCGGGCCTCTCACAAGTGCAGAGCTTTGGGGTAGTGGTCCAGAGAATATTGATTTGGATAGAGGGCCCTGTGAGTATAAATAACGATCCACGTCTGGTTCTTGGCTAATTCGATACATGCAGGGCGAAGACCTGAAGATTATGCCAGAGCCATGGGAAACAACGAAGTAGCTTGGATCGAAAAACACGCATCCCCCAGAATTAATTATTATGCGTCTCTCAAGAGGTCCGAGCTCCCAGATCAGGCTCTTGCCCTTCTCTCAAAATACTTAAAAGTTGCTCCTTACTTAGTTCCCAGCGACAACGACTCTGAGGCTGTTGCAAATGTTCTCTGGCATCCTGATCTCCACCTCGACAACGTCTTTGTCGACCCAACTACATGTCAAATCACTGGCATAATTGACTGGCAGAGCGCCAGCATCGCGCCGCTGTTTTACCAGTCCTGCATACCTCGTATGTTCAGACATGACGGGCCGGTGCGTGAAGGTTGGGTTGTCCCCGAACCGCCAGACAATTTCGACAGTTTGAGCGAAGAAGAGCAGACACAGATGGACCAAAAATTAGAAAGCGAAAGAATGCATAAATTGTATGAAGCAATGGTTTAAAAACACGCGCCGAGTCACTGGGAAGTACTACAGCGACGCGGAGACATTCAGCTAAAACGAAATCCGACATGGCTTGTCACTGGTGTCTGGGAGAATAGAGATTTATTCTTCCTGCGACAGAGTCTGATCACCATTGTAGCACTCTGGGACACGCTATCACATCCTAATAGAACAACGAAATGTCCCATTAACTTTACACGGGCCGAACGTGACCTTCATGTAAAGGAGGACGAAAACATGACCGGGGTCGGAAATATGCTGAAATTATTTCAAGACAAGGGGGTTCTTCCCGTTGACGGGATGGTGGATCCGGAGGATTATGAGGCAGCGCAGGCTGATTCTGTGAAATTCAAGGATATATTGGTTGGGTTGGCAAAGGATGAGGAGGAGGGGGAGTTGTTCAATAAGCTGTGGCCGTACCAGGATCAGGAGTCCGGGGAGGGGAAACTCCATGGAGATCTCCCTGACTGATATAACTGAGAAATCAAGTCAGTGCAACACAACATGAGTCCGGCTCCGAAACGTATCTTCTAACGTCCTGGCGCGGTTTGTCATCAGAAATCATATCCTTTGAAAGTACTCAAGCAGCTCGTTTCTCAATGGCCTTCTTGATACCTAATAATGTTCACTGAGAGGTCTATAATCCCAGTATGTTTATCTCTAGTAGCTTGATTAGACATTTTCGTTTACTGCTTCTGTTTGCAGTTTTTCATAGCTCGTTTGAATAGCGACTATTCCTAAAAAGGCTAGGGCTGTTAAATAAGCTTCTCTCAACTCTCCACCCGCTTCCCTTTTCTCGCAGCTCTAATTACTTCACCTCGGAGTTCCATATCAACCACGGTTGAATCACTATACTATCATCTAGTTCCATTGCCTTCAACTTGCGGATAACCCACGTAGCCAGTTTCTTTTTCAGATAAACAAAATTTCTTTATTCAAAGCCCGTTCAGCTTCGACAAGGTTGCCCCCTCATAGCTCAAGCTATCATCACATATGCCCAGTGGCCGTCCTGGTCTTCTGGACACTTGAAGATCTCGCACCATATCTAAAACCTATTAGCTATTATATATACTTTCTTCCTTAGTGGCTTGCTATATAGTCCTGTCTAGCCCGGAGGCTGGCCTCCGTGGGAACTAGCAACGTGATTTCTTGCGTTTATTGGAAAGCTAGTTTCTATACACACACTTCTCTACCGTTGTATAAATCCTTTCAAATTTCAACCATAACGATATGGACACAGCGTTTGGTGGCACTGCTACTTCCGGCTCTTCGTCGGTCTCTGCTCCCACTGAGACTGCCACGATGGCTGCGGGCACCGTTTCTAGTGGACAGGAGAAGGCCGCTTTCATTTCATCAAATGAGGACTGGGAGTCGGAGAGGAAACTTGTCACTGCTTTATCGATTCTGCAGCAGATGGAGGCAAAGGTATGTGAATTTTCAAACGTGCCCATCATCAAAACATCTTTCCCAGATACTGCCGTGCGGGATTGGCCACACTTCCTGAACTTGGTAGAAAAGTACAACCAAAGCCTATTCATGCTAATACTTTTCAGATTCATGGACTTCGAACCCTCCTTCCAAACCGCCTTCTTTCTCCATTAGTTCCCATTGTCAACCCCGACACACGCACGCCAATCCCAAAATCCCCTCAAGATATGTTCGAACAGCTCTCTCAAGCAGCTCGCGATGGAGTGGCTGAAGTAGAAAATATCAAATCTGAATGGCGGAGCCAAGACATGATGGCGATCTGGGACCGAATAGACCAGAAATTAACTGAAAGTGGCGGCGAGCATCCTCCAACGACGGGTGTGTGGGAACGCGACTATGATAGCATCCTGAGAAAGCTTGATAGAGAAGAACAAATGGAAAAAGACCAGAAGAATCGATTGGAAGAGGAGGAAGAAATATTAAAGGTTACGTCAAACGAAAGCGGCTGGAAAGCTGTTGTTGAAGAGTACAAGAAAAAGAATATTCCAATAACCATTGATGTTCCACGACCTTCTGATAATAATGGCCGCTTCGCCGTTGCTATCAAGAACATTTCATTGCAGTTTTATGTTGTTCAGGGGCAGTACTATGGCAGCAAGGGCCCCAGAGAATGGAAGGTCATGATTGTGCCCCGAGGGAACTCGTCCAAAATGGAAACGGAAATATTGGAATGTATCAGGTCCAGAGACAGAAAATGGGATGTCACTTATTTATTAGTGAGTCTTTCCAACTTTTCATTCAATGAAATATGCCACCCAACAAATCCTCATTCCATTTTCCCAATGCAATTTTGGTTGCTGTATCTCAATTTCTCAACCAACCAAACCATGCTTACAAAATCCGCTTTCCCTGACGCAGGACATGCTCTGCTCCTATGCGGACATAAAAAAGACGAGATGCCTAAATTGCCACAAACTAACCGACGTCAACGCCCAACTCCCAACCTTCCGAAAACCGACTCGAATCGAGTCAGCTGATAGTAAAACGACCTTCACCTGGAACGCATACCACCTGGGTTGCCTCTGAGAACAAAGCTTCACTCAAATATCTTTTTCCCGCCCTCGATGAATAGAATCTAACCGTGGTTACCTTCAACAAAGAGACCAATGGTCATGATCCTCCATCCCACCACAATTGCTACGGATCGAAAACTACATTCTAGCCCTCCTTTTGAATTGCCCCTCACTCCTACTGGAATAGCAGGGTGCCCTAATTACCTAGCTTGGAATCCCATACCTTCGCTTACGTCTCCTGCTCTTGAAATAGTATCTTTTGCTAGGAGCGCATTTGATCCGTAAACCTCCGCCTCCGCCTCCGCCTCCGCCTCCGCCAATACCCTCTCCCCTTGTCACCGGGAAGACTGATTTCACCCCCTATCTGAATTAACTACTTCTCTTCACTGCACTTTGGTTTAATGGGAATATGCGCCGAAAATATAAGGGCTTTTCCCTCATTTCACTCCAAATATAAATTTTGTTTTTGATTTGGGGGGTGGTGAGTGTGCGTCTTCTACTTCTCTGAAATTCTATCGTTTCTTTATTGAGTTTAGGTTTGAATTGAAGTGGATACAATGGGATGAATATCATCTTCCCCCTTCGCTACCTGCTACTGAGGCTATGTATTTGCCCTCTAAAAATAAATAAATAAAACAAAAGTAAAATATCGAGAATTCTTGTTAATTTAAATGGCAATGTGCCTTCTGGTTTTGAGTCTAATGTACGTTGCTTGGGGAGTTTTGGGAGGTTTATATTATCATAAGAGGAGTATTGACAACGAAAGGGGGGAAGGAAAAATGGAGGAAGAAAACATCCTGCTGATTTGTCGTAATTTTATTTCTCCCTCAATTTATTGTAGAGCGAAAGTTGGATATCACCGCAAAGAAGATGAGATGGAAACGTCAAGAGAGAGATAAGAGTTTGGTTACGCAGGCGGCTGTCTAACATTGATAGAAAGTAAATTATGGGCCGCTATCTATTGCGAACTTCAACGAGAAACACCTCATTAGTTAAGATGAAATAGAATGATAGGTAGATGAAATTAATACCCGTCAAATAATAATAAAAATAAAGTATACAACATGTGGCACAGAAAAAGAAAATTTAATTTTGGGGTGATGACATCGGTATTGGTTTTATTTTCCTAAAACCATAGAGAAACGTCCCAAGCAAAATTATTTATGTACCGCAGGTTTGCCTTTTTCTCGCCTTCTGGTAAAAGATAAAAGTAAGCCAAAAAGTGTCAAGCGTAGACCCTGCAAAATCACGATAAACAAAACATTATAAACTAAAAAGAAATCGCACTTTAGAGAGTTTTATTGCCCAAGTACATATCGGATCATAATGGAACCAAACTAAAAAGTAAACCAGAAATCAAGAAGCCAAGAGCACGTGAAAAATAGAAGAGATCGCTAGATGAGATTAATAGCAGTACATATATGCCAGAAGGGGAAAAGGTTGATTAAAGTTGGGTTATTGCTAAAATGTGAGACGACGAGGCTTGCGAAGGAGAAGTTAGAAGCAGAAGAGGGTGGAGAGAAAATTCGTAGACTCGCAAGAGAAAAGGAAAGGGGGAATTGGAAAATGAAGCAAAACGTGAGAATTGCTTTCTTTTTCTTTTTCTTTCTTCTTCTTTTTTTCCCCTGTTTTTCAGAGAAGGCCAATACCTGTGACAAACCAAGTAAATGAAAGAACTGTGATCGCGGCCATGCCAAACACGAACTTGAGAGCTTGTCGTTCCATGTCTGAGATGGCACCGTTGCAACCGGCACAGACAAATTCTGAAGGAAAACTGTTAGAATACCGTGAATGGGGCAGCTAAAAAGGGAGCAATGTTGCACGTTTCTAAGGATTGGGAACATAATTTTTTCAAAACAAACATACCATTTCGTGGAGTATCTTTCTGTGGATAATACATTCCAAAGGTAAACTGGCTTTGGGAGCCCAAGTGGCCCGGTGAAGGGATATCGGATGGGTTTTTGGAATTGTCGTATACTATGAGCGTGTAATCTTCGGTGAGTAAACGCACTTCGTTTGTTTCGAAGCTAGCTGTATCCCATTTAATCTCTGCGGTTGGCTCGACGCTCATATTACCAGAAATGGTATACGAATGGTCATTCTTGCTGCAGTATGCTACTACATCGACGGCACTTGGGGTGACAAGTAGAGACGTGTAATTCCATTTGAATGTCGCTTCGGACCCGATCTTGATATAAGTTGGTCCATCGGTTATAGCTGGTTTGATCATTTTAATGCCGCCGGCTGGTGCATCGAAGGGAACTTTCGTGGACTTCGGATTTGATGTTTTGGTACCCTTGGTTCCAGTAGTCGCATCGGTGTTCCCATCGGTTTTTGCGTCAGTTTCTTTTGAGTTCCCGGTCTTCGTCGGGGGATCAGTAATTGTGGGATCCTCTGTTTTCGAAGGTTCAGCAGTTTCTGAGAGATGTTAGCATAAGACAGACAAAATGAGAAGATACCCATTTTCCTTTAAAAAGAAATTATCAGAATCTCACCTTGATCTTGCCGCCGTGCAAAAGCAACAGGCCGTACTATATTACCCTTGCCATCCCCCAACGAGGCCCTCACATATGACACTAGTAGAAGGAGCGAACAAAGGACGAATATGTGGTTTGTGGCCCGCATATTGACTCGACCACTTGGAACTTTTCTAAAATCGAGAAGGCTAACTCAACCAGGGTAGGCCCTCCCCCCAAAAAAAGATGAAGAAGTTTTCACGGACGGTCACTCCAACACTCAGAGTAATATTCCAAACACACAAAAAGAAAAAAGAAGGGGGGGGATTTAATTGTCTTCCTTATGCATGCAAGGGTTTAACAATATATTCACTGTCCAAAATCTGGTAGCGCCACTAATTTCCCCAACGTCCTCTTCAAAGAAACAAAAAAAGAGAGAGAAAAGAAAAGATGACAGTTATATTTCAAGAACTAGAAAGTTGGTTTTCGGGATAAATTTGCTGCTTAATAGCTTAACGGCGTGCGGGCTTTGTTGATGGCGGTCGCGGATTGTCCGAATATCGAGTGTCAACGAATGAGACACGACGCACGAACAGGGTGGACAGAGATGGTAATAAATTATTCTAAATGCTCTGATATAAACAGCAAAACAAAAACGAACGTTTGGCGAAACAATGCTGCGTTAAAGATATAGAAAAATGCTGGAAAGTTGAGATCTTGATATCCAAATAGCGAGCGGGAGCGAATCGACACGGGTTTTCGTAGCGAGAGAGCGAAAGCGAGAGGACGGGGGGATAGCGACGAGGGAGAAGGAAAGAGGAACGAAACTGACGTCGTGAGGTGAAGATGAAGGTGACGGTGAGGTGGAAGAAGAGGAGGAAAGTGAGGGAATTCCAGCAAGAAAAAATGTCTGAGACCTGGTCAGCCACGTGACATCCAATGCAAGACACCCGTGGAGGAAAGGGGCTAGACTGGGGGCTGGTGCTATTTATGGCTCAACTCGCGATCAGCCGCATACCTGTCAAAGCCCTGCAGTTAATCTAGACCTACGCAGTACGGAGTACAGAGTGCGTGTTTGTTTATTTGGCATCCATTAGTTTTGCATGGAGGCTTGTTGGAATCAAAACAACCATTCCCACGGAAGTTTCCCATGGTTTGGGCGTAATGCTTAAATTAACTTTGGAGTCCCTTGGTTTTCGCCAATGCGTTCCTGAGTCTCATTCTCCTCACCTAGATAGTATTGTACATACTTGCATAAACAAAAGGAAATGTGATTTTGTACCATCGCCGTTATCATGAAAACACCTAGGTAGCTTCCAAAACATTCCCAAAAATCCAGATCCTAAAAAGCTCACCCCGCATACTCTGGCCGAAGCACCCACTTCCCCCTTGCCCTTCCCCCCGTTTTCTCCAACACGGCAATAGTTCTCAACATCTCCTTGAACTCCATCGTAGCGCGCGGCGAATCGCAGAACCGATTAAAATGGTCAATGAGATTCTGTGTGTACACAGACCCGCCATGCGCCATGATATAATCGCGAATCAATTTCAGAAAATCCTTGCCGTGTGGTTTGGTGCCGCCGCCGCTATTATTATTGTCGGTAACCGTTCCTGGGGTCCCAGAACGGGGCGTACTAGAGGCCGATGCATCGTTGCTGCTCCCAACACCAAGTCGGCCGCTCATGGGGGGTCCCACGGTGCGGTTTGTGAGATTGGCTAGGAGGCTGGCGGATGATGGTCCTCCGGTGGCTCTGCGAATGGTGCTACCACCCCTGAAAGAGAGTGGAGATGCAACAGTGCCTCGCGGCTGTATGGTGTCCTCCGGTCGGCCTGCAACCCCGAACTGACCGGTCCAGGTCGGCGTACCAACCGGGATGGATTTGGCGAGTTCGCCTGCCTTGAGGAGCTCCTTGGCCGCTTCAGATGCTACCTTCTTAGCCTCGGCTTCAATAATTTTAGGATCTGCTTTTATGATACGTTTGCCGTTGATGATTTGTTCGTGCTCAAGCGCAGAGTGCACGCCGGAACGGGCAAAGATGCCCTCCATTAATCGCGCTTCCGAATTTGGGGCTGTTTTATCATCCGTTTCTGAAGCACTTGGAGTTTCTGGAGGGCCTTGAAAGCGTTCCAGAGACGACACGCCTGTGACGCGGCTAATCTTTTCTTGCTCTTCACGGTCTTCACCTGTGCTATTTTCATTATTTTCCCCTGTCTTTGCGTTACTTTGTTTACCATGGCTTGCACCGTGGGCAATGTTAGATTCCTGAAACGTAACCTCCGCATCTTTAAACAGCTCACTTGTTTCTGTAGGCCCATCGTTCCCAAGCGTAAACAAATCGTGCAAGTCGCTCATCTGGAATGTCTGCCGCTGTTTCGGGTCCCTCAGGATCTTGTTGGTCAAGAATTGCTTGAAGATTTGGCGATGGTAAATTTTCTCCTCAATAGTCCCTGCTGTCATAAGTCTGTATATAGTAACCTCACGTTTTTGGCCCAATCTCCAAGCCCTCTCGCGGGCTTGAACATCCGTCGACGGGTTCCAATCCGGGTCGTAAATGATCACCCGATCGGCACCTGTCAAATTCACTCCGAGGCCACCAACTTTGGTGGTTAGCAGGAAGACATGTGTCTCTGGATTATTATTAAACTCGTCGACAATGGTTTGCCGAAGTTTAATCGGCGTATTTCCGTCCATCCTTTGGTATTTGAAGCCAGCCATTGATTTTATGAAACGCTCCAGAATATCCAGCATAATTCGATGCTGAGCGAAAAGGAGAGTTTTGTGACCTGTATCTCTCCATAGCTCCAGAAGTGACTTGACGACTTGCATCTTTCCAGACTTGGAGGCACTGCCGTAGTTGTAGTTTGATTTTTTAGATAATGTCTTATGCTCTGGAAGGTCGGGGTGATTACAAATCTTGCGGAGCAGGTCAATGCCATACAGAGCCTCTCGGCGACCTCTAAGGATTGATGCCATCTCATTAGATCCCAAAAAAGCCTCGTACGCCGACCTTTGAATTTTTGTCAGTTTACAGAAGAGCACTTGTTCGCTCTTCTTGGGAAGGTCGGCTGCAACGTCGATTTTAAATCGCTGAAGCAGGTAAGGACTGATGGCATCTTTCAGCGTTTCTGCGCATTTGGCAGCGGTTTGCACCTGCAGATTTGATGCGTTTGCGTATCCCCCTTGGCGAATTGGGAATTCGAACTGGTTACGGAAATTGACTAGAGTCCCTAATCTCATGGGGAAGACGAAGTCAAACAAGGACCAAAGCTCAGTTAAGTTATTCTGCATCGGAGTTCCGGAAAGAATGAGACGGTGTGCAGTGCGTAATTCCTTGCAGTGGATTGTAATAGCTGTATCTGGATTCCGAATCTTGTGCCCTTCGTCAAGGATGGCGCAGCCCCAGTCGACTGGAATTAGCAGGGAAGAGTAGGTTTGTAAACCAGAGTAAGTGGTCACGAGCACATGGCCTTCATCCAATACACGTTTTAATATCCGTCTCGCGGCCTTTTGTTCTTTGGAGAGTCTGCGCGGTTGATCTGGCTCCCAAATCTGGGATTCCAATCGTGCATCTGCATAACTCTCACGTCGCAAGTTTATCATACCACTCCCTGAAGTGTGTAAAACAGACACTCGGAACGGGGCCCACCAGCGATGGAATTCGTTTACCCACTGCTTCATTACAGTTGGAGGACAAACGACGATGGCAGGTTTGGTCAATTTCTTGCTATGGTGCAGCCCAGCCAGGAAGGCAATGACTTGGATTGTTTTACCAAGACCCATTTCATCACCAATTATTCCCCCTACCTTTTGTTGGTACAGCTCCCAAAGCCACTGGACTCCTGTCTTTTGGTAGTCGAATAAGTAAGGATATATATCTCCAGGGATGTGATAACCGCCATCGAGCACTGTGTCTGGAACCTTGGGATGAGGTAAAAACCACTCATCCTCCTCATCATCTTCTGAACGAGTACTGTCCCCTCCAATGGCTCCAGACATCGCATCAGTCGCATAGGTAATTTGAACTTCATGCTCATTCTGAGTTCTTTTCCGTGCGACTGACCTCCGATGTACCCAATTTCCCAGTCGAGCTTGATATACACTCTCATCACCGTCATCCACACCTTTGAAGTCCTCCACGACCGTCTCAACGCTCTGCTTTCCGGATTTCTTCGGTCGCCTCTTTCTTGGTTTCCCTTCAGATGAATCGGAAGCCAGATCCCACTCGTCCGATGAATATTCATCTCCAGACGCGACGAATATTCCGGAGTCAACATACTCCGCATCAGACGTCGGGGTTGATAGCCTAGAAGACAAAGGATGAGGTGCACCCGATTTATGCTCGTCTCTCTTCTTAGCACCCAGCTGCGGATGGGATCCTACCCTGCGGCGTTTTTGTGGGCGCGAAAGAGACAGATCAACAGAATCACTCTCTGCGCTTGCCTCATCGTAATCAAATCCTGGAAGCAGTAGGTGGCGATGGGATGGTTCACGACGGGATGTAGAATCCTGTAGAGCCAATTCCTGCTCTTGCTCATCTTCCGCATCAATCAACGCGTCACCTAGGGTCGTGGCTGTAGCAGAATACCCCGCAGCGCTCCCTCCCATCCTTGAGAAGGGTGTAATTTTGCCAGTCCGTATCAGATAATCTCGTCGAGACTCGTTTGGAAGTCTCCCGGGCCCGGCCACCTGGCCTGCCTCCTCCAGTCCTTGGTGCCTCTCATCGATACGTTGTTGGATCTGCCCGAGATCAACATCGAGAGATGATATCCGTGACTCTAGGTTTTCTATTTCTGCGGTTATACGAACACGTGCAGCTGTTCCTACCGGCTGGGAGAGTCGTTGGTGTAATCTCAAAATCTGAGATTCTAATTTTCTGCAACGTAGATATCATCAGGAACAATATTCGAGTTACAAAAAAAAAAAAAAAACCCTGGATGGAAAGGTGGAAGGGGCTTGGAGGGGAGACGAAGAAAATATTCATACGATTTTTCAACTGTTGTCCGTTCCAGCCGTCTGTGGTCCCTTTCATCTGCTTGTTCGGTAAGGAGCTTGTCCGCCTACTCAAGGTTTTTCGAAATGTAAGAACAAATTTTTCTGATTTATATTTATTTGTTCGTCAACAAAGGACAAAACCTAGTACACACCTGGCGACCAATATCTCTTTCCAAATCATTTTGATCTCGCACATCAGCCTGGAGCTCTCGCAATCGACTTGACTCCGCATCCGGTACGGCAGTCGATTGCGAAGGTCCCGGGGCGGGTGTCCTTGTGTCCTGCTCACCAGTTTCACCAGTCGGAGCTTCTTCAGCAGCTTGCGCAGCCACTTCTGGCTTGCCTGCATTCTGGCTTTCATCCATATTATTATCCATGGATATTGGTTCAGTTCCAATGACGAATATGGAATTTCAGGTCAGCGGGTTGAAAGCTAGCCATGCAGCCTCGTTGGAGCATCCAGGGTCATCTGTATAAATTTTGACGAGGACCTTAAAAAGACCGTTCGTTTCTGCGCTATCCATATATATAGCCAACTTTTATTGATTTTTTCCAACCACCTCCAGGATATCTAATGAGAGCGAGAAAGGTGTTTACGGTTATTTTGGAAAACGATAGAAAATAGTGATCGGGAGTGAGAGCAGCTTTTTCATCTCGTTGCCTGGTGGAAAAAAAAAATTTTTAAAAAATTTAAGTTAGTTCGAGCAGGGCATCCAACACCCGCTTGACATCTCAGCGGCGGCAAAAACTTGTTCTGAAGAACAATGATAACTGCCAGCCACTTATTTGAATGGTTACTATCGACAAAATCACTGCTCGGGCTGCGCTGCTTTGGATTAATGCCTGTTGATACTACGCCTTTCGTATTTTATTTGCACTCCGCAGAGATGACTCGAAATGGATGGGTAGGAGCCGCATGCCAAGACATGTTAATAATCCCTGGTTTAGTCATAAGGTTAGCGGCGGCGGCTGGCCATTTGTCTGGGGTTTGTCAAGGGCGTTAATCTCGAGGATACGATGGTGGTCGTGATTCATCATAAAAGGGGGGTTAAAGACTTGCTCAAGCAGCAACAAAATAATAACTACTGTAGTAGTTACCCACAGAGGACGAAGTAAGTTAGTTACGCATTACGGAATAGGGAGTACAGCCAGCCTTTTCCTTACTTTGCCACAGCCAATAACTAGTAATGGGCTGGAATCTGAGGTAGCAACAGCAACACGATTGCTATTAAAGATCTGTTATACGAGACTAGCAACCACAATAAACATCATCAGGTCAACTCTCGCAAATAATCAGGGGGGTTATGCCCCATCTATTCTTATGGAAGTGATGGAAGAGGAAAATAGAGAAGATAAACCTCGTCCTGATCGAACATTATTTGGAGGAGAGAATCGACAGCCCTTTAAGGGCAAACGCCAATGGACGAACGGCGGCATCTGCCTTCCTTTAATTGAGCGGGGCCAAGTGAGAATTTCAAAGCGGTGTGCAATCTCTCTCTGTCTCCCGAGTAGGAGAGCACCCTGAAAGGAAGGAGGATTGCTTCTTAAACCCCAAATATATACGGAGTATGGTTGTATCTCATAGATGGGTATATATTTTCGGAGGGGCGCGGGTGACACCCCAGTTCTTTGGCTACCGCAGGGCAATTATACATGCGGCCATTGTTGCATCGATATGTAAATCCGGATGCAGTAAAAGAAACAATCATGATTGTGCAAATTCTTTTCTTCAAGCAGCAAGTTCCGGTAAGCTGGTATGTGCGTTTTAAGTAGAAACATTGTTGGGTAACGACTAAATATCGTCATCCGCATGCTGCCTATGCAGGCTATGTATAATGGGGGGAAAGAGGAATGAATAAATGGATTGTTCATACAACAGCAACACCTTGCCTGTGCATTCATTATGTATGTATGTATCAAGGTACTCCCTAGCTAATTCTGCAGGAGTTCATTTCTTGCATATATGGAATTCTTCCTTGAAGTGGGTAATATTTAAATCTCATGTTTGGGTAGCAGGCGGTCCTCCCTCCAGCTTTCTCTGCTGACTCCGGGCTCGCTCCCTTGGGCTTGGCTCCCTCTCTCGTCCTTCCCTCCCATTCTCTCACCAACTTCCACTCCACTCCCGCATCAACCTGATGAATCTTCGTCGACACTTATCCCTTCTACCCTCGCCCTGTCAACTCCAGTCGCCTTTCTCTGCGTCTCTGGTCGATCGTGCCTTGAGAACTTGTTGATCGAGTTGCTGAGTTGCAGTCTTGGGTTTCCCTAATTCCCCTCCCCATTCTCCTCTCCCTCACCTGCGCCTCTCAATATTAATAACCACTACCCCTGCCGCGTCTCGCCCCACGGCACATTTCCGCGAGATATTCAGTTATCTTCTCCCCACCCGTTCTTGAATCAGGAAGAGCTGCCTTTGTTCTTTGGTCGTTGAGGTTACCGAGCATCCTACATGGATATTGGGTGGTGATCAACGAACCAATTGCGACTCCACTAAATATCAGTTCAGCCCGACGCCCAACCCAACCTCCAACCTGAACATGAGCCGTTGCGCCGTACCGTATACCTAGCATCAGCTCCCGTGCTGTTGCGTCTAAAAGTCTTCTATCCTTCCCCTTCCACGAGTGTGCTTTGGCAGTACGTACTTCCTTTTTACCCCAACCTGTTGACCCGCTCGTTCCCTCAATGTTCTGTGCGCTTCCATCGACTTGTTCCTAACGCAACACACCGGACAGCTCCACACGACCAATCCCAGCGGCACCCACACTTACTCGACGCTCGTCTATCGCTTCTGGGGTGTGAATTTACCCATTTTCATAGCCTGGGTTTCGCGAGTATTTCAGCATGGATCCCCAGTGGCAGGCTTATGCTGATGCCACTTCTGGCCGTCCAGGCCAGTTTAATAATGGTCTTGCGGGCCATCCGCCACACCAGACACAGAAATACTCAGCTACGAGTGCCGGTAGTGGGGGACAACCTCATCATCAGCAGCAGCAGCAGCAACATCAAGCCCCTACAGGATACACATATGAAACATATCAGACTCCAGGAACAGCACCCAAAGCGCCCTCTGGTAATTCAATGTCGAAGACTGTATCCATGACGTCCTCCCCAACCCCTCTCGCTGGCGAGTTCGCAGATCCGGACATCGCCATGGAAGACGCAGACCCTTACAACCGTGCCAAATACGCTACCAAACCGAGCCACCATCAACGTGGCTCGTCACAGTTTTTATCGAGTGAGGAATCGACTGCTGCGCGCAGATATTCTCCCATGAACGTTATTTCTCCCACTCTGCCGTACACCGCCAGTCCCAATACCTCGCAGAACCCATACACTTTCCCCTCAGCTGGGTCGTCGGCAAGCACTCGACCCTCACCTACGAGAGCGAACACATTTTCCTCTCCTCCTCAGAACTACCAATCTCCTCCATGTACGTGTACTCTTTCCGTTTTTAAATATCGCTTTCGTTTTCGTTATTTTTGATTTTTCTCCGATCCATTAAGTTATGTACTGACGGTATTGTGAATATATCAGCTGGTGGCACCTCCCGTCAACAACCCCGTTTGCCTATGCTCCAAGCGGCGGACATGGTTGCCGAACAGTACTATCCGCATTCTGCGACTGCTCAGCTCAACCCGGCTTTTGGACAGGACATGAAACCTAGAGGCCCGCCCCAACATAACATCCCGCAACAGCAGCAGCAGCAACAACAACAACACCACAGGGGCCCTGTGCCGAAGTTTGTGAAGATCCAGTCAACACAAGAGTTGAAACCAAGGATAAATGCTCAACCAGCATTTCGACGTGCCAATCCGGAAGGCGGATTCATCAGTGTATGTTGGCTCACTTCCTGATTTGAAAAGTCAATCACAAAATCAAGATCTTCAGGGACTGACATCGTTTTGGTAGCCCTTGCAAGCCCTAACTACCCATTTACCATCGAGTTATCGAATATGTAATCCGTCATTTAAATACGAATCTTCAAGGAATCCACGACGCGTCCTCACAAAACCAAGTAAAGGTGTCAAGAATGATGGGTATGATAACGATGACAGCGACTATATCCTCTATGTCAATGATATTCTCGGTAGTGAGGAAGCCAATCATAAGTATGACCATCAGTCTGCTCCACACATCTCGTTAATAAAATGGAGACTGTAACTGCGATGGAACAAATACTAACGTCTCCAAAGGAACCGATACCTTATTCTAGACGTTTTAGGGCAAGGGACATTCGGCCAAGTTGTGAAATGTCAAAATCTAAAAACTCAGGAGGTTGTCGCCGTCAAAGTTGTCAAAAACAGAACTGCTTACTTCAATCAAAGCATGATGGAAGTATCAGTTTTGGATCTGGTATGTCTGGCATCCCAGTTATACTTTTGCTAACATTGCTGATACCACATCCTATCTAGATCAATAGCAAACTTGATAAGAACGACGACCATCATTTGCTCCGCCTCAGGGATACCTTTATCCATCGACAACATCTCTGCTTAGTCTTCGAGCTGCTCAGTGTGAATTTGTATGAGCTTATCAAACAGAATCAATTCCGCGGTCTCAGTACTACGCTTGTGCGTGTGTTTGCACAACAACTACTCAACGGCCTGTCACTCCTGAACAAAGCCCGTCTAATACACTGTGATCTAAAACCTGAAAATATATTACTAAAAAAGTAGGGACATTCCTAGCATCAATACCTTTTCTACAGTTCCCCCCTTTACTGACCTATTTCCACTTCCTCGCAGTCTCGAAAGCCCGATAATAAAAATTATCGACTTCGGATCAGCATGTGACGAGAGACAGACGGTGTATACATACATTCAGTCCAGATTTTACCGCTCGCCTGAGGTCCTCTTGGGGTTACCGTACGTGTCAGTTCAATAAAACATCTTTTGACCTATTCTAACTCTTGACTAGTTACTCGTCGGCTATTGACATGTGGTCTTTGGGCTGTATCGTCGTAGAGCTTTTCCTAGGCCTTCCATTATTCCCTGGATCTTCTGAATACAATCAAGTATCCCGGATCACTGAAATGCTAGGAATGCCTCCAAATTGGATGCTTGAAATGGGCAAACAATCGGGAGAATTTTTTGAGAAAACACAAGATGAGTTTGGCCGTCGAACCTACAGACTTAAGAGCATGGAACAATATTCTCGAGAACACAACACGAAAGAGCAGCCCAGCAAAAAGTATTTCCAAGCAACGACACTGCCAGAAATAATTCGTAGTTATTCGATGCCGAGAAAGAATATGAAGCAGGCAGAGATCGATCGAGGTAAGCCTTCCAGTTGTTATATCATTCGATGAAATTATTACTTCGATGATTGATCTTCGCTCACGTTTTGCAGAAATGAATAACCGCGTCGCATTTATTGATTTTGTTCGTGGACTTTTGAACATAAACCCTCTTGAGAGATGGTCGCCGCAGCAGGCAAAACTCCATCCTTTCATCACGCAACAAAAGTACACACAACCTTTCGTGCCCCCAATGAACCTCAAGGCTTCAGCATTGAACAAGACCGTCGCACCTGGTGTACAGCAACAGCAACAAGCTGAAGCTGCTAGCAAGCAACGTGCTGCCCAGGCACAAGCCCAGGCTCAGTCCGCGGCACAATCATATGCTCTCCAGATGAATAACCATTACACTCCAACCCCACACGGACAGCCTCCCCCAGTATACAACAACATGTACAACCCCCATCAACAAGGTGCTCCTCCACCATACCCTTCCCAGCCGGGCGCATACGGCCACCAAATGCCCATAATGCAACAGTCAGCCAGCCATATTCCCCAGCAACAATTCGCACCCTCCCAAAGTCTATACGCCCAAGCTACAACTAGAGCTGGGCGGCAACGAGCATCTACGATGGACCAACAGCAAGGCGGGATACCCCAGTCGATCCAACGAGTTGCGAGCCATCTTGACCCGAACGCACCAATTAGATTACAGCCAAGTCCTGCTTACTATCCGCCGCCCGCAGACGGTTATGGCGATGGCTCTGCTGCTGCTGCTGCTGTCGGACGTCGAAGGGGAAGTCGGACCGGAGCTAGTGGGACTGGGACCCATGGCCGCAATAATAGAGACTTCATCCGTACGCTTGAAGATGGCGCCATGGGCGATAACTTTATGGGGCAGAATCAGTGGCATTGAATCAGCGAAATAATTGGGAAACAAGTACTGGTTTAATATATATATATATATATATTCATATAGGAGATTTTATACTGCATCCAATTGTTCCCGTGGTATTGGATGCTTCCTTCCTGGATCAACTATCATTTTCAGGGACAAGCTAACGGATGGGGCCGGTCGGTGGGATCCCCATTATTCAAAGGAACCTACGGCATTTTTACAGTGTCTATATACGTGGCAGTTCCTGTGTGAAGCTATGAAGGGCCTTATATTTCGAACTCCGCTCCTTGGGTTGGACGAATTTTGATTTTGATTTTGATTTTTTTTTTTTTTTTTTTGAAAGCTTCCCACTTTCTTGGGGCAAGGCATCCACAGGTCTCTCGTCTCTTTCCACCCTCTCCTGAAAAAACGCTGGCTATCCAAGTTGAAATGAGAATGGGAGAAGAAAAATCTTATTACACCGACACGTGCCCTTGGTGAGAATAAATGGTTGTAAGGGGCTTGTATGACACCAGAAATTGGGGAATTGGGAATTGGGAATTGGGAATTGGTTTATTTTTTCTACTTCTATTTTATTTTTATTCGTTCGCGCTTTTCTTTAAAAGTGGGGATTATTTCTCCGTTTATCTCGTTCTTTCCTTTTCCTTTACCTTTTCCTTTTTTTTTTTTTTTTTTTTTTTTTAAACTTACAGATGGAAGCCTTTTGGGTGGACTTTCGGCATAGGGGGGATATAACTCCACAGATGGCTTGATTGTGGTGATTAACAAAATACTCTATCCCTCTGTATCTCTGTACTTCTTTTATTTTTTTCCGCTGAACATTTTGGACAGTCCAAACTTCCCCCGCTTCCGTTGTTTAGTATCTCTTCGCCATTCTCCCTTTTTGTCATATTGTTCCCTGAAATTTTACCTGCCAAATTTCTATTGTTTCCCCTTCCCCCTCTTCCTCTTACTCATTCTCCGGTTCGTTTCAGTATTTTCTACTCTTCTTTGCTCTTGGGTTCTATTTCCTTTGGCATAGCGTTGGCGTGTTGGGGCTTTTTGTTAACTTGTTTTATTTATTTTTATTTTTTCGACGAGCATACCTTTATATACATATCTACTACAGCTTCTCTTCTTTCATGTTTCTACCTTTTACCGTCTCACCTTTTCTTACTTTCCTTTCCTTTTTTTGTTTTTAATGGCCAAATCTATATATTTGACGGCTTGTCCGATGATTTTAGTATTCCTTGTACGGAGTATATGTGACGTATTATTATCTCTGTTACTTTTCAAGTTGAAAATTTCTTGGAGAATCTACAACTGTGCCCCCAAATATGTTTATAGTTTTGAGGACCGATGAATGCAACGATTACCTATATTCCTGAGTGTAAATATTCATCGGGGCGTGTGTGTTTGTCGTACTCCAAACTCCGTATACAGCTAGCCATGGCGCTGGTCCGAATGCGGTTTAGCGGCTCTCGCTTAAAATTTATCGTGGACTAACCTTCGCCATCAACCCATACACATCAAATTTCTCCAGCCAGTCAGTCACAGCTAACCCAGCGACAAGGACTGCGGAACCAAGTGTTACGGATCATAAAACGCAAAGACCGCAGCAGCCCTTCCCCCAAACTTCAACCAACGTCAAGAGAAAAAGGGAAACCCCCCCAAACCATGTCGCGATTTTTCCACGGAGGCGGGAGCGACAGCGAGAGCAGCTCCTCGGACGAGGAGGAACTCTATAGTGATCGCGAGGAGGGACAAGCCGTCTCCGATGACGAAGAAGAGTCTAGCGAGGAAGAGTCCTCATCAGAGGAGAGCAGTAGCAGCGATGACGAACGCGGTGGTGGTGCTAACAGGTTCTGGAAGGAGGATGCTCTCGCTGGTGCTGCAGATGATGAGAGTGACGACAGTGGAGATGAGCATCAGTCTACTATTGTGAAAAGTGCGAAGGATAAGAGGCTAGAGGAGCTCGAACAGACGATGCGGTTGATTGAGAATGCGGAGAAGATTAATGACTGGGCGGTCATTTCGACAGGTATGTTTCACTTTTATTTCATATTATTTTCGTATAATTTTTCGCACTTCGGCTTTCCTTCAATCTGAAAAGAATAGATGAGTTGGTCGGGGGGAGGGTGATAAAAGGAGATCGAAGAAAGAAATACAAAGGCTGACTTGGATGCTTGATACTTATTCTGGGAACAGAGTTCGATAAGCTTAATCGGCAAATTATGAAGATCGTCCAATCCGGACCTACCCCGAAGATCTATATCAAGGCAATCGCTGATCTTGAGGACTTTATGAATGAGACCATCGCGGAGCAGAAATCATCGGCGAAGAAAATGAACGCAAGCAATGCTAAGGGGTTTAACGCCGTTAGGCAGCGTATCAAGAAGAATAACAAAGAATATGCGACGGAAATCGATAAATATCGTGAGAACCAGAAGGAGTACATGATTGAGGAAGAGGAGGAAGAGATTGTTGAGAAGAAGAAGGATAAGGTTCGTGCTTTACGGCCCGAGGATTTGTTGGCTGGTGACGAGGAGGGCTTTGCAATTGTTGGTCGCGGCGGGAGGACCCTACAGTACACTCCCGAGAGCATTCTTAAGCACCTACGAATTATCGTCGAGTCGAGAGGAAAAAAGAACACCGACCGTCTCGAGCAGATCAAAATTATGGAAAAGTTGCTGGAGGTTGCCACGACTCCTTATCAGTCGATCCGAGTTCTGCTCACCCTCATCTCCACTCGATTCGACCTTACCTCCTCATCAACCGCGAATTACATGAGCACGGAGCAATGGAAACTAGCCACACAAGAACTTGAGACACTCATTGCAACTCTCGAAAAACACACGGAGTTCATTGTCACTGAAGGTGCAGAGGAGTGGGAAGATGACGAGAAACTGCCCCAGCTTGCTCCTGGTGAAACCCTCAAAGTCCCCGGTAGCGTTGTTTCCTTCGTTGAGCGGCTGGATGACGAACTCACCCGATCCCTACAACATATTGACCCCCATACCGCGGAGTATATTGAGAGACTCAGCGATGAGCAATTGCTGTACAACAGTATTGTCCGCGCACTTCTCTACGTTGAAGTGTTGAACAAGGTTGAGAAGACTGAAGCCCGTCAAGATAGTGTGAACAGAGTGTTGATGAGACGCCTGGAACATGTTTACTTCAAGCCATCGCAAGTTGTCAATATCCTTGAAGAGAACACATGGGCGGCGCTCCCTGCTAAACTCGACTCAAACATCACTCCCCGCAAGGGCAACAGCCCTGATGTTACCGCACTTGTGCAAACTCTGTGCAACTACCTCTTCGAACATAGCGATGGTATTATCCGTGCCCGGGCTATGCTGTGCCAAATATACTTCCTTGCTCTCCACGATAAATACCACCGCGCCCGCGATTTGATGCTCATGTCACATCTCACGGAAAACATTTCCAATTTCGATATCAGCACTCAGATCCTCTTTAATCGAACGCTTGTGCAGATCGGCCTCTGTGCATTCCGCGCAGGACTGGTTTATGAAGCCCAAAACACACTTTCCGAAGTCTGTGGCAGCGGTAGACAAAAGGAACTTCTAGCTCAAGGCATCATCATGCAACGGTACTCCTCTGTATCGCCAGAGCAAGAGAAGCTCGAACGCCAACGCCAACTCCCCTTCCACATGCACATCAACTTGGAACTGCTTGAATGCATCTACCTCACTTCAAGCATGTTCCTCGAAGTCCCCCTCATGGCCCAAACTTCCTCGTCCCCCGAAATGAAGCGACGAATCATCTCCAAAACCTTCCGACGAATGCTCGACTATAACGAGCGACAAGTCTTCAACGGCCCCCCCGAAAACACCCGTGATGGGGTCATCATGAGCGCCAAAGCGCTTGCTGCAGGTGACTGGAAAAAGGCCGCCGCAACCCTTAACTCCATCAAGATCTGGGACCTGATGGCGCAGCCGGACAAAATCAAGGCGATGCTCGGTGAGCAAATCCAGGAAGAAGGGTTGCGCACTTATCTCTTCACCTACGCCCCCTTCTATGACACCCTCTCCATCTCCACCCTTTCAGATATGTTCGAGCTGTCGCCAAAGAAGATCGCCGCCATCGTCAGTCGCATGATCTCGCACGAAGAGCTTGCTGCCGCCCTCGACCAGGTCAATGACGCTATCATCTTCCGCAAGGGCGTTGAGTTGTCCAGACTCCAGAGCCAGATTGTAACACTGGCGGACAAGTCCATGTCGCTTCTCGAGGCCAACGAGAAGACGCTTGAGCAGCGGACCCAAGGCATGGCTAATGCGTTCCAACGTGATCCGGGACATGGCGGGCGTGGTGGGAGAGGGGGTGGTCGCGGTGGACGGGGTGGTGGTCGTGGGGGAGGTGGTGGTGGCGGATTGCCGCGGAGACCGGGTGGACAACAATTTGGCGGCGGAGCTTTGGGTGGAGCGATTAAAGCATAAAAGGTGTTATCTCGCTCGTTGTTCTGTTTTAAATTCGGTTTCTATGTTTTTCACTTTTACACGAGTATGAATATTTCCATTAATTTGATTTTCTCCTCTTCTTCTTACTCCTTTTCACGCCCATTGATGTATTTGCTGGGCTCATTCCTTTAAGTACTGCTTTTACATTCCATGCCATCTCATGCCATTCGACGGCAACTGCTGCGTTACATTTAACTTTTTCCAGCACTTACTGTAGCTTAAAAATAACAAAGAGAGTGGATTTTGTGGTTTATTTGGGTATCACTCTAGTAGGCAGGCGTTTCGTTCATGCATTCGTGGCCGAATTGATTTCATCTGATTGTCTCCCTGCGTGATTGAAGGCTGGAGTCAGGGGCTCATCTTATTTTCTTACTCACCTATAAAATGGCAACAGTGACTCGCATCTCCCTCTACCTGTCAATCTCATTCTTACTGGATAAGTTTAATACTTATGAACTGTACAACAGCGCGTTAATCTGAGAAATGGACGATTGCATATTCTCTACCTAGATTTAGTAGTAGGTAAAAATCCTTACTTAGAAACGGAGTATCAAGCTGGAGAACAGGCTCCCGTCGCAACCATCCTGCTGATGCCATTGAAGCGGTTCCAAATGTGGGTTGTTGCCCTGCTTTGCCCCCCCTTGCATCAAACGGATTACCACAGGCCGTTATCGGGACTATGTAGGACTTTTTTAAGGCGGAGACGCTCCTCCTCTGGCCAAGCTAAGGCGTATAGTTCATCTTTAGTTGCTGTATTCCTTTTGGGCACTTAACTATAGTCACACCCCGGAAACTTCCCGCGTTTCAAAGCCTAGGTTTGAACGATATCAATTAACGTGCGTATCACACGCCTTAATTCAATCACCGTCATCAAGTAAATTCTGCGGTGACCAATATTCATTCTCCGCGCTCTGAGAATCAACCCAAACCAAACTGTCAGCCAGGAGATCATCGATAACTGTTTGAACTCTCGCCTTTTCCCAGCTCAAGTTAAGCTGTAGCATCGAGACAGTAACAAATCCAAGGATCTGGATAGCTTCTAGTATTGTGGCCTGGTCTGTGTTTAGTTCTTTGGGTATCGAGCGAATGAACTGTTT
The DNA here is from genome assembly GCA_001883825.1 of Emergomyces pasteurianus Ep9510. NCBI lineage: Eukaryota > Fungi > Ascomycota > Eurotiomycetes > Onygenales > Ajellomycetaceae > Emergomyces > Emergomyces pasteurianus. Next base: position 31,035 of record LGRN01000019.1, on the reverse strand, counting down.
CCTGCCAACTTTTATGATCGTGAAACCGGACCCAAGGGGTTCGAGGGACTTGACCGCACGGAGGATGTCGTCTCTGTGGTTGCCCGTTCAGTCAGTACAACGAAAATCTGCACGCTCTTGGACTCCCTGGAATCTGTAATAAACGACAAAGATAAAGAAGATAAAAGAGAAGCAAACTGACTCAGAAACCTCCAGACCTCCGCCAATGGCTTTACCCCTGCCCACTCTAGCCCTGCATTCATCAACTCCAATAAGACCACCATTTTCCCCTCTCGTCTCCCGACAGAGTTCTACAACACGCACAGCAACCTCAAAATAGAAATCATTCACGTCACCACCCAAGATTTGAGTCCAGAAACTCCCGCCTTCCCCCAAACCAGAGAGGCTCAAACCCTTCTTCGCCTTACCCTTTACATTACTGGCTGCTAACGGATCGACCCCGATGGCATGACACATGCGTGCAAACTCGGCGCGGAATGTTGGATTCGATTTAATCGTCGAGGCATGCTCGAGGGCAAAGGAATGGAGAAGGGATTGGAAGACGGAGAGCTGGGTTTGTAGTGAGGTAAGGTGTGTCGTGCGGAGGTTTGCGCCATGGGTGGCGTATGACTGTGCAGACTGGTTGCGGTTTACAAAGGCTCCCAACCCGACGCCGCGACGGGTAGACATTTTTTGTATGAGCAGGATGTTGAGCGTACTAATTCATGGAGTATATAGCAGCTCGGGTGGAAATGAGACGTTTGTTAAGGGTGGGCCGAGTTCTAAGTTATCGAGCGATAAGGAATCTTGATGACATAATAGCCCTAATCTTCCTAATCAGAATGTAACGTGACAGTTTGATAAATAACAGCCAAACAGGGATTAGCGTGTATATTTCCCATCCACACAAACTCATTTTCTTTGGTAGTTTAGTTTTGTTGTTTCCTGAACCTCGACAGATTCCCATCGGTACGACAATTCCAATCGCGAACAGACGACAAACGCTCATCCTCCGACATGGCTACGTATGCTTCCCTTTTATTTCCTTTCCGCTGATATTCGTGTGTGTGTACAGGCTCAGATATAGTTCGTCCTTCTCGCTGGAGATGCCGTTCATCAAATTTGCCAGCCATTTTTTGATGCTCAGCGCCAGCTCGATCAAATCCTGAAACTTTTCCTGGCCTATTCCATTTCCAATTGACCGGGTGATACTGCGATATTTATGGAAGAAACAAGGAAAATGTGTCGGGGTATTGGGGTTGAAGGCTTTACCTTCTCCTTGAAAATCATTGCTAGCCCAACCTACCAGAGAGCAAAGGACATCCTACTCGGGCAAACCAGTGCAGAATGTACGCTGGGCTAGCATTGTTTTTCCTGAGCAATTGGCTTAGGGTCTTGTCGGATGAGAAAATTTCAGATTAGGGGCCTATATGTGAAAGCACCATGTGTTCACGCTACCAAGTGTGATGGACAATGGTGTGAGTAGCCAAGAATGGCACATAAAAACCCGAAGCTGTCTCACTGATTAAATATATTCCGTCGAGTTTTTATATACCATTGTAACCGCTTCAGTCAGAGAATGTGGCACTATACGCTGCAGTTCTTACACTCGACGAGGTTCATTCCAAATGCTTTTCGTCGCTGGACAGACTATACTGACCCTGAACCTATCATTTTCGAAACTACAGTTCCGTACCAACCCAGAACCAGGTCCTCGTGCCTGAGACCCTTCTGAAAAAGCGCAAGAGCCAGGAGCAGGCCAGAGCCGCCGCAAATGCTGAGCTCGTCAAGCGCAGACAGGTATGTGTTGAATCGATCCTCTATTGAAAAGAACCGAAACCCTCTATCCTCCATTTTGATAATTTTTTTGCTTCTTCTTTGTTTGGTACTTTTTGTAGTGGAGGGAAACGGGACTTTTATGATGATAAATACCAATCTTCGCGACTAGACCTACTGGTCGATGTTGTCGCCTTGTTAACCATCTTTCGGGGCTGAATCCGTCTCTTCAGTTGTCAACATTTTGTTGAGTTCTTGAATTCAATTTCCTGTTCTAACTCATGCTTTCTGTAATAGGCCAACAAGGAGAAACGTGCTGTCATCTTCAAGCGTGCCGAGTCGTACGTTAAGGAGTACCGGGATGCGGAACGCGAGAAGATCCGCCTTGCCCGCTTGGCCAAGCAGCAGGGTAACTTTGAAGTGCCCGCCGAACACAAGCTCGTCTTCGTTGTCCGTATCAAGGGGTGAGTTTCTCCTCATCAAATGCTCCCCGCTTCTAGCCAGTGCCTAAAATTTTCCATCACAGTATCAACAAAATTGCGCCCAAGCCCCGCAAGATCTTGCAGCTGCTTCGTCTCCTCCAGATCAACAACGGTGTCTTCGTCCGTCTCACCAAGGCCACCCAGGAGATGCTTACCATCGTCAACCCCTACATTGCCTACGGTTACCCTAACCTGAAGAGCGTCCGCGAGCTCATCTACAAACGTGGTTATGGAAAAGTCAACAAGCAGCGCATTGCCCTTAGTGACAACCAGGTCATTGAAGAGAACCTCGGAAAGTATGGCATTGTCTGTATGGAGGATCTGATCCACGAGATTTACACTGTCGGCCCCAACTTCAAGCAGGCGTCCAACTTCCTTTGGCCCTTCAAGCTGTCCAATCCCACTGGTGGCTTCAGAACCCGAAAGTTCAAACACTTCATTGAGGGTGGTGATGTTGGTAACCGTGAGGAAAACATCAATGCTCTTATCAAGCAAATGAACTAAAAAGAAATGGTTAAAAAAAAGACAAGGAGAAATAAAATTCTTTTGATGACGAGCACCTCCCTTTTCTTTAATGGGTTGTTTATTGTATTCGGGTTTCTTTTTAGCGGGTGACGGGACATTTTATGGGGTTTGATTTTATTTTTTTTACGGACGTAATCTCTTAAATCAATAATAATTAGAAATCCAAGTATTTTGAACAACCCGATCATGTACTCCGTATTGTTGCATCTTTTCCATGTGTCTGCACTCCTGTAATTGCGTAAATCTGTGATTATCCAATTTAAATTCAGGTCACGATTTCTAGACCGGCGACATAGGATTTAAAACAAATGCAATTGCTGAGAAGCCATTTTAAGACTAGGCCTGTTTTCTCCATGAAACGTCGGACTGTTGGTGGAAAATGCGAGTACTTGAAATTTTGTTGTGGAGTGTGAGGTTCAGCCGAAAGGCGCGCACTAGCGTGTAAATCCGTCGCGCAATAAAAGTCGCGTATCGAGGCGTGTTTCCTCTTTGCAACTCAATTAAAACTAACCTTATACCCTTAACAATGTTTATGACGATATGACATTGCCAGCATAGTCATATTGTATTTCGTATGGTTTTCTTTCCTTCTCCTTGTTTGTTCATTTTTTATTTTTTTAGAAAAATATATTATTGAAAGCCTATTTTCCCCCATGGCTGCAGCTCGAGCAAAGCTCGCCGAATTGCGCGAGCTCAGAGCCTCCGGAAAGAAACGACTCGCCACTTACGAAGTTGAAGATGAAGGGGACATCTACGACGAAATCGACGAGGATGGATACAAGAAACTTGTGCGGAAGCGACTGGACCAGGACGATTTTGTAATTGACGATACTGGGGAAGGATATGCCGACGATGGACGTGAGGAGTGGAACGACTCCAAACAATACTACAGTGACAGCGACGGTGACGAACTGCCATTAAGAGGCAAAGCTGCCAAAAGGAAACGCGAGGAAAATCAAAAGAAGAAAGAAAAGATTAACAGTGGTATTAGTAAATACTTCAACACTGGGCCTGCGGCCAGGGCCGCTGCTAAACCAAAGGTAAGTCAGCCAGCATCATCTGTCAACAACAGATTCGTCGGCCTAAGATTTAATTGACTAATTGCGTACTTCAGCCTGTTGCTACCGCTGAAGATGAAGCGTTTTTGGCAGACCTCCTTGAGGAAGTGGACACCAACGCCGTCTCTTCTCGTGTTTTGCCGAAGAAGGCCTTGATTTCCCAGACACGCCGGAAAGTCCGGATCTTATCACCACCCCTTTCTCAGGAAACGGCCTCTATAAAGGCACAAAACAAGAAAGGATATAGCGGATCTAGTTCACCCGCTGCTACCAAGGCGGAATCGGATCTGGAGAATGATGCTGCGTGGCTGGATGCCGGGGATGAAGATGTTTTTATGAGCGACCCGACGCCGTCATCTCCAGTTGCAAAAGCCGTGGAGCGGAAAACCACAAATAGTGTGAAAGTCGAAGAAGATGATGATGATGAATTGATGGCCGTCGCACAAATCACTGCTCACGATGACGCAAATGGCTCTAGAATTAATATGACGGGCAAGCGGCCAATGCCTAAAATCAAGGAGTCGGCATATCCTTCTCCTGCCACATCATCCCCTCTCAGAGCCAATCCAGACGGTATAGATCCTTCGCTATGGAACGATGTCACGAGTAAATTAAATGTTTTGAGCAGCCCCGCCACGGCCGACCTTAAATCATTCGGTAAACTTGCCGCGCAGGATGCTATCGAGGAAGATGGCAGCCTCCTATTCTTCTGGCTAGATTATGTCGAAATCAACGGCAGCTTGTGTCTCTTTGGCAAAGTTAAGGATAAGAAAACGGGACACTATGTAAGCGCCTTTGTTAAAATCGACAAGGTCTTGCGGAAACTCTACTTTCTTCCAAGGAAATTCCGAGTACGTCATGGGCGTGAAACGGAAGAGGAAATCGACATGGAAGATGTCTATAAGGAAGTGGATGAGCTTATGTCAAGAGCAAACGTCGGCACCCACAAGATTAAAGCATCGACAAGGAAATACGCGTTCGAGCTCCCGGACGTGCCCAAGGAGGGAGAATATCTTAAACTCATGTATTCCTACGAGAAACCCGCTTTACCGATCGATGTCAAGGGAGAGACTTTCTCGCGCGTTTTCGGAACTAACACCGCACTATTCGAACAATTTGTACTCTGGAAGAATATCATGGGTCCTTGCTGGCTGAAGCTCGAAGATGCCGACTTCACGACAGTAAATGGGGCGTCCTGGTGCAAGCTAGAATGCGAGGTTTCAGAACCTAAGTCTATTACAGTTGTTCCAAACTCTGACAGCTTAGAGAGCCCGCGACTAACACTGATGAGTCTGGCATTCCGAACCCACCTCAATGTGAAGGATAATAAACAGGAAATTGTGGTCGCAAGCGCTCGCGTTTACGAGAATGTGTCGCTTACTGATACTACACCCCCTGAAAAATTGCCTTGCAAAACCTTTACTGTGATGAGACCATCTGGCCCTACTTACCCCATTGGATTCGAAGCGGAAACTCGGAAACAACGCGGCACATTCATGATGGAGAAGAGCGAGCAATTCCTCCTCAGCAAGTTTATGGCTCTGTTTGAAAAGATGGACCCGGATGTTCTTATGGGCCATCAACTTCAAGAGGTCGACTTCAACATCCTCCTTAATAGGCTATCTGAAAAAAAGACGCCAGGCTGGCACCGCATTGGGAGGATGAAGAGAAGCGAATGGCCGAAAAACCTCTCGCGAGGGTCCAGTTTCTTCGCAGAAAGGAAACTTGTAGCTGGAAGGTTGCTTTGCGACATTGCCAATGATATGGGCAAGGTACTATTTGTCCGCATTTCTTTTTATTTTAAGTCAAGTTGTGGCTAACTGTTCCATAGTCTCTAATGTTGAAATGCCAATCATGGAGCCTAACGGAGATGTGTCAATTGTATCTCGGGGATGGCAATCTTCGTCGAGACATCGATAATGAAGCAGCCTTGAAAACTTGGGCAACTTCGAAGGAAGGACTAATGAACTACATCAATCACTGTGAAGCCGATACTTATTTTATTGCGGCACTCGTCCTCAAGCTACAAATGCTTCCCCTGACTAAGGTTCTCACGAACTTGGCAGGAAACTCGTGGGCGAGAACTCTCAGTGGCACTAGGGCCGAACGGAATGAGTATATTTTATTGCATGAATTTTATCGAAACAAGTACATTTGCCCAGATAAGTATGCAGGCAAGCAACAACAGATGTCACAAGTGAACGAGGAAGACGAGGATGGAACAGACAAGAAAAAGAAGGACAAATATAAGGGTGGATTGGTGTTCGAGCCTGAGAAAGGTCTGTACGACAAGTACATTCTCGTCATGGACTTCAACAGCTTGTATCCTAGCATTATTCAAGAATTCAATATCTGTTTCACAACTGTAGACCGGGCAGCAGTGGTAAGTAATTTACTCCCTTGTTTAAGGACACTTCTAACGCCATTTTCCAGGTTGAAAATGAAAACGAGGAAAAGGTCCCTGAGGTGCCCAAGGACCAAGCTATGGGAATTCTCCCGCGCCTCATTGCTACTCTAGTCAACCGTCGACGTGAAGTCAAGAAACTCATGAAAGATAAACGCGCAACTCCTGAGGACCTTGCACTTTGGGACACAAAGCAAATGGCGCTGAAGCTTACGGCCAACTCTATGTATGGGTGTCTAGGTTACACTCAGTCCCGATTCTACGCTCGACCCCTTGCCATGCTTACGACCTTCAAAGGCCGTGAGATTCTTCGAAGCACAAAAGAGCTTGCGGAGAGCAACCAGCTGCAAGTTATTTATGGTGACACTGACTCTGTAATGATCAACACCAATGCCGACAATATGGAAGATGCACTGAAAGTTGGCAATACCTTTAAGCGTCTAGTAAATGAACGATATCAGTTGCTCGAAATTGACATTGATAACGTCTTCCGTCGCCTTCTTCTTCACGCGAAAAAGAAGTATGCGGCCATTAACATGACAGAGGTTGATGGCAAGTATGTCGACCAACTCGAAGTCAAAGGCTTGGACATGAAGAGACGAGAGTACTGTGCTTTATCCAAAGAGGTTTCCTCGAAACTTCTGAACGAGATTCTGTCTGGTGATGATCCAGATTTGGTTCTTACCAAAGTGCACGACTTCCTCCGCGAAATCACCGAAAAGATGAAGGAATATACGATCCCTGTCCAGAAATATGTCATATACACTGTATGCCATGTCTCATCGTATTATAGAAGAGGGAACTCCCAGCTAACATAATCGTATAGAAACTGTCAAAACGTCCTGACGAGTATCCCAACAAGGAGACCATGCCCCCAGCACAAGTTGCTCTACGAGAGCTAGCTCGAGGGAAATCTGTACGCCCAAACGATGTTATTGCCTACATTGTGACCACTGGAGATTCCGAGACGTCTTCCTTGCCACCAGCAAAGCGGTCATACACGCTACAGGACGTGATGAAGCCAGATTCTGGCCTCAAACCTGACGTTGAATACTATCTCCTCAAACAGATATTCCCTCCAATTGAACGCCTCTGCGCTCCTATACCTGGCACAGATGCGGTTCGCCTTGCCGAGTGCCTTGGCTTGGACGTTAAAAAGTACCAAATCAATACCTCCAGCACCCGCGATCAACAGAACATGGATATATTCCCTCTCGAATCGCAAATCCCGGATTCCATCCGCTTCAAAGATGCCGTCAGACTGACACTTCGTTGTCGATTTTGCCATGAACATACCTGTTTCGAAGGCATTTGCTTGTCGACTGATATGTGCACTGCTAACGGACTCGTCTGTCCTAACTCATCTTGTGGGAAGCCCTTTACTGTTATATCTATAGCCGCACAACTGGAGAATCAGATACGCACCCAAACCGCCAAATACTACGAAGCTTGGCTCGTCTGTGATGATTCTTCCTGCGGCAATCGAACGCGGCAGATGAGTGTGTATGGTCGTCGATGTCTAGGACCCCGTGGCCGTGCGGAGGGCTGCCTCGGCCGCATGGGATTTGAATATACGGATAAGCAACTGTATAACCAACTACTGTACTTCGCCCGACTCTGGGATGTAGACAAGGCAAAGGATGCTGCTGAGAAGGAAACTAATGCGGAGAAGAAGGACAAGATTATGGCCATGGTCGAGTGGAATCGGACACGGTTTGGGACGTTAAAAGGGGTTGTAGATGCGTATTTAAAGAAGTGCGGACGGCAATGGGTTGACATGGAGGTGCTTTTTGGGTTTGCTTTGCGATGAAGGTCTTGATTTATATTTTGTTTTTGTTATGACCTTGGGATATCGTCTTTCTTTGCTAGGAAGTTTTCTTATTCCCGTTGCCTCCTCAGCGGACAATTCCAGATAGTCTGCCATTGTAGACGATTTGGATGGGTCCACGGTTGGACTTTAATAATTTATTCTATCCATTACCCTGTCGTCATTCCAAAATAAAAAGAAATACATAAATATACTTTAGGAGTGGGTGTATTTTGCACCTGAACTCCATACATTGCGCAGGGATGTGCTTTTGTTGATTCACTTCAAACTTTCGTCATAGTTTGTGCTACGAGTGGGGAATTCGAAAATTGAACATACTGAGTAGCGGGTGTCATAAATATATCAAGCAAAACATATTCGCTCGAACAAGAAAAGTTCTTTCTTCAATTCATACCAACACGCTATATATACCCATACAAAATATGACACTAAGTCGTGTGCTTGTTATAGCGGGCTCAGATAGCTCGGGCGGAGCGTATGTCAAACTTTTCCTTCTAGAAATCTTTCTTTGATTTTGGATCACCTTGATTATTTTCATGGTGGTTAATAAAATATAATACACTCTATAAAAGCAACTGAACTAAGCAAACATTGCTAATTGACTGACCTACTTTATATTGATCCAGTGGCCTAGAGGCAGATCAGCGCGTACTTGCTGCTCATGGCTGCTATGCCCTCACAGCCACGACGGCGTTGACAGCGCAAAACACACTCGGTGTTCAAGATATCCACGTTGTCCCTGTGGAATTTGTAAGAAAGCAGATTAATGCTGGATTGGAGGATGTTGGAGCGGACGTGGTGAAATTGGGTGAGTTAATTTGTATCGTTCACTGTTCTATCCAGCGTATCCGAATGCTTGCAATTCCCGATATTTTGAATTTCATTTTCTAGATGACGAGCAAGTTTGTTCCATTAGTTGCGGCCCCAACCATGCCTCTCAACTTTGAATCTCATCATTTACTCTGAAACTCCCTTTTATTCTAAGGGCATTGTATCATGGTTGATTTATAACTAAGCTTCTATTGAAGGCATGCTGGCCTCCGTGGAAACTGCGGAGATGGTGTCTGAAACTCTGCGACATCACAACGCCCCTACAGTGGTTCTTGACCCGGTAATATTGGACTCCCTAATCTCCTCTCCCACTCCCCTAGGCATGCACATATATATTCCTTACATACTCTTCTGAAAGGTTATGGTTTCTACGAGCGGCTCAAAGCTGCTTCCGGCTGAAGCTGCGGATATCGTGCTGACGAAACTACTCCCTTTGACAACAATCCTAACTCCTAACATACCCGAAGCCATCTTACTACTCCAGGGGTCAGGAGCGGATGTCAGCAGTCCCGAAAATCTGGACGATGCTATCCAAATAGCAAAGCAGATCCATACACTGGGCCCCAAATATGTTCTGCTTAAAGGTGGCCACTTACCATTAACAGCCAATTTCCAGAGGGTAAAAGCTACAGACAAACAGGCGTCGAAAGTGGTTGATGTTTTATACGATGGTGAAAATGTGGTGTTGTTTGAGAATGAGTTCCTCACATCCAAGAATACCCATGGGACAGGTTGCTCCCTCGCTTCTGCGATTGCGGCGAATTTGGCAAAAGGAATGGATATGGTAAGGGCCGTTCGCGCAGCGTGCAGGTTCGTAGAGGCGGGTATCAGGACGAGCGTGGATATGGGTAAAGGGAATGGACCGATTAATCACTTCCATTCCGTGTACTCACTCCCTTTCGCGCCGTATGTAACCACCAATTTTTTAATTTTTTTTACAATTTTTTTGTTTGTCTAAATCTCATTCTCCCTTCTGTGCTTTTGGTTGGGAAATGCCATAAACTAACAGCGTTGGGCGGGAAAACAAGTGGTCGATTTCTCGAATATGTACTGGACCGTCCCGACGTCCAGCCTGTTTGGAAAGCCTTTACGGAACACGAGTTTGTAGCTGGTTTGGGGAAAGGAACACTGCCCGTGGATAAGTTCAAGGGCTATTTGATCCAGGATTACCATTACTTGGTATGGTGCTTCTGTTTTTTCCCGCTGTGATTGTTCTTAGCACTGACTTCTTGGGAAAAGGTTCATTTTGCGCGGAGCAATGCGCTTGCAGCATCGAAACATAATGATATCGAGTGGATAACTATGGTGAGAAACATAGGTCCTGCGCGCCCAAAGCTCAAAATCCCAAATACGTTTTTCAATAAATCTGACAAGCTTTTCTGTAAATCGGACAACGACCACGGTGTAGTCCGCACAAATAGTGCTCCACATCCAGCGCGAAATGAACCTCCATCTCGATTACTGCGCATCATTCGGGTTGAGCAAGCAGGACATCGAAAGTTGCAAGGAGAACCTAGGTATCTATTAATCTGGTCTTTCTGAGTGTGTATCTATATATTGGGTACTAATAATCATGTCAATAACACAGCCTGTGTCGCCTACAGCAGATATATACTTGACGTGGGCCAATCCGAAGACTGGTTAGCCCTACAAGTTGCACTTTCCCCATGTTTGATTGGATATGGAGCCATCGCCAAAAGGCTGCATGGTGATGAGAATACTACACGCGCAGGGAACAAGTATTGGAAGTGGATTGAAAACTATGTGGCAGAGGATTATATGAAAGCTGTGGAGACTGGGTCCGGTAAGACATCGACCTCCTTTTTTGTTTTTTCCTCTCTTTGCTTCTTCTTTTCCGCTTGTTCCTCTGTATATCTTAGCTGGCTAACGTCCGCTACAATTATTCGGCTAAACAGAGCTCCTGGAGAAGCGAATGAAGGACATGTCGCCTAGTCGGATAGAGGAATTGATCAAGATATTCATTCGAGCAACCGAGCTTGAGATTGGGTTCTGGGACATGGGGTTGAAGGGAGAGTAACTGTAACTAGTAAGCTAGTATGTTGAGTAGAAAGTGATATATGACAGTATGCAGCATGGAAGGGAAGGCGATATTGGTTAGAGTTCGATGACTCAGCGACCAAGCCACCACAATCCAAATCAGGACTAGGTGGGAGCTAAGCTTATTTAGGCTAGAAACATGCGCCACTCGCTTCCTGTTTTGATTTTTTTTTTTTTTTTTTCCTCTTTCCGCCGCCGCCTCTTTTATTTGTCGTATATTTTTCATCCTTTTTCATCCTTCCTTCATCCTCTGTTCATCCCTTCTTCATCTCTTCTTTTCTTCTCCACCTGCTTGTACTCTCTCTTTTCCCTTTTTTCCTATCCGTGAGTGATTTATATTGCTGTTATATTCGCTCTCCGTCTCTTGCACATAGACCATTTGCCGCTTTTGCAAGAATAGACGCCCTCGAAAAATTCAAAAGACAACCAAACGCTTGATTTTTTTTCGTCCCCTATCTTCAACAATACCTCTTCCTTTCCCCCCAACAAAAAGGTTCAATTTCTTCATCAAATATCATGTCTTACGGTGGAGGTTACGGTTCGTCCCGAGACAACTATGGCAGTGGTGGTCACTCTAGGTAAGCAGGCGCAGTTACAGAATCTCCCCATCCTTCTATTCTTGCAAGATCTTCCGACTGTATCTTATTATGTTCGCCACCTGTGTGCCATATAATACTTTGAATATCCTAGTTTTCAACGATGATACATTACGGCAGCTAACATGAAATCAAGCTACAGAGGTGGCGGTTACGGAGGTAGCAACGGCTACTCACATGGCCACTCCAGCGGTGGTGGCTATGGCTCATACGGAGGAGGTGCGGGCGGTTACGGCGGTGGTGCTGGGGGCGACAGAATGTCAAACCTTGGCGCCGGCCTGAAGACGCAAAATTGGGGTATGTTCTGCGACTTTTCATTTATATATGTATATTTATTTTTTTAAAAAAACACGACGACGTTATTGATTTTCCATAAATGCTAACTCGAGGATACCTCAGACCTATCGGCCATGCCTAAATTCGAAAAATCGTTTTACAAGGAACATCCTAACGTTTCAGAGCGATCGTCTCAAGAGGTTGACGCGTTCCGCAAACAGCACGAAATAACTGTGCAAGGCAAAAACGTCCCCCGTCCAGTCGAGACTTTCGACGAAGCTGGCTTCCCGCAGTACGTTATGTCAGAGGTAAAAGCCCAGGGCTTTGCGAGACCTACGGCCATTCAGTCTCAAGGTTGGCCCATGGCTCTCTCCGGTCGTGATGTCGTGGGTATTGCCGAAACTGGATCCGGAAAGACTTTGACCTACTGTTTGCCTGCTATCGTTCACATTAATGCTCAACCCCTCCTTGCTCCGGGTGACGGGCCCATCGTCCTTGTTCTTGCCCCTACTCGTGAGTTGGCGGTTCAGATTCAAACTGAGATTACCAAATTCGGGAAATCTTCCCGTATTCGGAACACTTGCGTATACGGGGGTGTCCCTAAGGGACCTCAAATTCGCGACCTGACTCGTGGTGTCGAAGTTTGTATCGCCACTCCAGGCCGTTTGATCGATATGTTGGAGGCTGGCAGAACTAACCTACGACGTGTTACTTACCTTGTCCTCGATGAAGCAGATCGCATGCTTGACATGGGTTTCGAACCCCAGATCCGCAAGATTGTTTCACAAATTCGCCCAGACCGACAAACTTGCATGTGGTCTGCTACTTGGCCCAAAGATGTTCGACAACTGGCCCAGGACTTCCTCCACGATTATATTCAGGTCAATATCGGCTCTATGGATTTGTCTGCTAACCACAGAATCACTCAAATCGTGGAAATCGTTTCGGAATTCGAGAAACGTGACCGCATGGCGAAACACCTCGACCGTATTATGGAGGACAAAAATGCGAAAATCCTCATTTTCACTGGAACCAAACGCGTTGCAGATGAGATTACTCGATTCCTCAGACAGGATGGATGGCCTGCGCTCTGTAAGTTTGATTCCCCAGTTTTCTATATTGGTTTAATATTTTTTTTTACTCTGCTAACAATGTCCATAGCTATCCATGGCGACAAACAACAGAATGAACGTGATTGGGTCTTGAACGAATTCAAGACCGGAAAAAGCCCCATCATGGTTGCCACCGATGTGGCTTCCCGTGGTATTGGTATGATGAATCTGCGACCTTGCTCTCTCCCCTCCATTCCCTCCCTAGTCCAATGTTATTGATTCCCTCACCCGTATTGATGTCGTGTGACCATGACCCAATGCTTTTACTCTCTCTATAACATGTTGGTAAACATGGTTCGTCCCGGCTTTCCGGTTCTATCGTTGGTTCTCTTCCCCGAGGGAACCTTGGACTTACCTGCAGTGTAGCCTACCGTGCTTCTGATTATGTCTCTCTACTCTGTAGTCTTTTCAAGTAGGGAGGCAGAGTTCTTCTCTTTTTGAACTTGTTCAAGCTGCATTTCCAAGGTTATTCAAGGACCACGATTCATATCCAGCCCATGGACAATTGAAATATGAATCTTCGACAGAGATCGAAGAGAGTGATGCATCAAGTCCCACACGACTGAGAAAAGGGCTCAGGCCATTTGCTTTCTCAATTGTGCGCTTTTTTGCTAACATAAAATGTGTATGAAGATGTTCGCGATATTACTCATGTGTTGAACTATGACTATCCGAACAATTCGGAAGATTATGTTCACAGAATCGGCCGGACAGGTCGTGCTGGTGCCAAGGGAACTGCAATTACCTTGTTCACCACTGACAGTACGTTTAATTCCTCCCTCAAATCCCTTTCCTTCCGGGTGCCAAACATTGATGCTAACTATTTAATAATAGATGCTAAACAAGCTCGTGATCTGGTTGCTATTCTCACTGAGTCAAAACAGCAGATCGATCCTCGCCTTGCTGAAATGGTTCGCTACGGCGGTGGCGGCGGCGGCGGTAACCGATGGGGTGGCCGTGGCCGTGGTCGTGGCGGCGGCTTCACTGCTTCCAATGCTGCACCATTGGGCAACAATCGCCGCTGGTAAGGCCATCTAGCTTCTGACCAGCAGCCACATCAGACCATCGTATCGTAGACCTTGTTCAATTTTTGCCGTCCTCCATATAAAAGGACCTATTTACGTCCGATATCGATACCAACACCTTTACTTTTTCTAGAATTTTTTTACTTTTCGACACGGATGGCGTTTTCTCTTCTGATATTGATAGACCTTGCGTTCCAAATGGCTACCGCACCACCAACGACGCTACTTATTCTCTTAATTTTTATTTCCCACTTTCTGTCTTCTTCCTCTTATCGTTTCGATTTCTAGGTTTTGTGCATGTTCTTCTCTCCCAGAGAATAAAAGTATGGGTTACGCAGCTTTCTTGCGTCCCGATTTATCTCTGGCAAAAATTGTTTTAGAGATTTCCCTTCCATGTTTACTCTTTCTCTCGTTTCATTTTTGTTTTGATTGCCTTCATAGTGTTATCCTAAGTCTGGTTAACTTTTACGTGCAAGCCTTTTGATGACCAACAAAAGGCAGCAAAGCTCAGTTGGTGGTTAAACCTCCATGGGCAGGGTTTGTGGCAGTAGCATACATCGGTAGCTTTTAGTTACCGTTTGTTTGCCCGGTTACTTCCTTCTCATACGGATATAATCTAATTCTTCATTCTAATTTCTTTTTATAACCGGTAGCGCTAGTACGAGGTTGCCTTCGCAATGTATATGAGTTTGGAATTTTGACTTATTTTCCTGCTGTTTCAGTAACTGCCAACAAGGTCTTTTCTTTTACATGAGCTTTCTCATTTTTAAATCAGAACTGATAATATTAAATGAATTCCGTGGAGATGATGCTACTGTATTAACTGGAGTTGTAAAATCTCTGGTCGATTTACTGTAATGAATTATTGTAGGAGACATTTTATCGTATTGTTGTTGTAACTCTTTGATGAGATTCTTACTCGACCCGCAAATATACAGTTGAAATAAAAATATTAAACACATTATTACCTAGAGTAAATTTTTGTTTATCCTGTGTAGATTTTTTTCTATTTTTAAGAATTTGACAGTTCAAACACTTATTCACGACAATGAAAATAGGGGCAACTTTAACCAAATACTCAGTACCTTGTGATATTGGATATTAACACCTGTAGATATATGCTACTTTCTGGAGCATTGTCCCCCCCCACAACCCTTATTTAGATGATGAAATCGATCCGCTTGTAGTGTCAAGTAACCATTACTAAACTAGGACAAACTTGAGAGCTACACGCAAGAGGTCGGTATCTTGGCCATGTTTGATTGATTTTATTGATTTTCTGGAGCGAGGGATGGAAAGAGGCGGCCGGTAAGTGTGCAGTTCATCAAAGGAGTTGCAGTAGTTTGTTTGATGATGGTTCAATCTCTCTTCTGCTATCTCCAGCACACGGCAGCTGACGTGATGCAATCCATCTTCTTTTTCTGCAATCCATGAAATATTGAACGTGTTTTGGTTGGCTGCTGCTTTTTAATTCCAGCATTCCTCTGTCACGATTGAGAATGGGGACAGACATAAAAAAAAAAAAATAAAGGAACAAGGGAAAACTAACAGTACATGATAACCATGTGGACCAGGCTGCTGCTTTGTTAATAGCGCAGCACATATCTTTTTAGGGAAGGCGGCGAACATGAAAGTCGGATTTTAACCTCTAAAAGATTCAGTCTCCGTAGGGTATAGAACCGTGGAGCAAATGCTTCAGAGGCTCGAAGGCATTATCTAATCTAGATCTGGTTGAGTAGCCCACTTATCATTCAAGTGCAATCTGCTCCTTGTGTTGGCATCCACAATGATTAAAGATATGATGTAGTCTTGCTTGATAGGCGCGCATCACACATGAGATCAAAGCACTTTCCAAACGACGTTTTGGTCTTAGGGGGATGGCAGGGACAATGCAACCTCCAGTTGGTAGGAGTGCATCCCGTGAAAGGGAATGTTAAAGATACATCCATCCAAACGCTCTTACCAACGCTTTCAGGGCCCCAAAACCGTTTTTTGGAGAAAGCACCTTTCGTTCGTTGAGACCGTGCAGCTCCCAATCTAGCAGTCTAACCTACATGAGAAAAGCCTGCTCGAGAGTTTTCATGGGCTTTGGCCCCATGGATGGAACTGTCATCTCATCAACATGCTTGTTCTTGTGTGTGCTTCAGAAATAAAACGCAAAATTCGCAGACTGTGTGCTGGAATAAATCGATCCGTTACGACGTCTCACACCTTCAGAAACATGGCGGTCATGTCTCGCCTGTTATAAAGGCCGATATGGCACAAAGGCTGTAGAGTAGTCGTCGTAGGGCAGTTTTCTGGCTCTTCAGTTCTGGATTTAATTTTTTCATTTTCGAAATCCAAAATCCAAAATCCAATATGATTCTTGCACAAATCTTACCTGACGTCACATTCGAAGTAGAATGCCGAAAGACTGGGTTCTTCCATTTCCTTGCGAAGCGTCAAGACAAGGGCCCCTTGCGTCCTGGGGTTCTGGAGAATTTCCAGGGCTCATTATTAATAATAATAACTCCGACTTCTTATGCATGTAACCTTCAGAAACTCCCTTTTCGGCGCGTTCTATTCATATATTTTGGAAGCATAGGCGGTCAAGGTTGATAAAAGAGTTACAATGCCCGCTGACCCAACAATCGGTTCGCATCCATTTGCCTATTTTGTTCTGGTGGAGAGGGTCGAGCAGGGGTATCGAGGCCAAGGAGGTGAAGCAGAACAAACACGACAGGCTTTCCTTACTTCACTTTAACAACCCCCAAGAGTCCAGGCTTATGGCGGAAAGGAGGAAAAAAAATAAAATAAAAAAATTCGCGAAGTAACTGTAGCCAAGGGGAGGGGAGTTTACGACCGCTGTTGATGACGACCTCGTGGACCAAAGGAAATACCGGATGCCCATGCGGAGAACTCCGTCAAAAGCACCAGGCAGATAATTGGACCAGAACTGTGCTTTGACCATCTCATTCTTTGGGGGTTGCGGAGTACGAAGCGTTTGGTTTCTCAATTGCACGTTCGTGTTCGAAGAATGTCCTTCTTGCGCTTCTAGTGTTGTGGAAAAGCCAAAGAAAGGAGCCTCGAATAATAATAATAATAATAATAATAATAATAATAATAATAATAATAATAATAATAATAATACCATATATAAATAGCATCCATCTGGCTCAAGAACGACAGTTTTCTCTCTGACCCTCAGAGCAGCGATGGTCCCTTCAGACAAGCGCAAGGAGATTTGCTATAACTCCAACCAGTTATGGAGAGTGACTTCCAGCCCGCGCCCCCCGACCTGCTGCAATAATGGGCTTAGTTCTCTCACTAATTAAACAAGCGAGGTTGTCTCGTAATTTTGGTATCAACCAGTACCGGCAGCCAAGGGGATGCTCCTGCATAAAATAAATCTCCCATCGTTTTTAGTGCACCCATCACTTTCCTGGTCAGGAAGGCGATTTTGCTCGCGAATTAGAGCTGAGAGGCCAGAAAGGGGGAAAAAAAGAAATGCCGGAAAATGGTGCTCTGTACTTCTTCCAAGCAGCAGAAGCTAATTCGTTGGTTGAACGGTTTATTTTGTGCTGATAATTGTTGTTTCCCTTCCATATATATATGCAACCCGGTGATGCAAATCACGCACTACCATCGAGAGGATGCCTTAATTTAGCAGTTAGCTGGTTGGAAAATTTTTTAATTGTTGGATCATCCGTGAATGTCAGCTACCCCAAAAGGCGCGCAAGGACGTAACAAGTGAAAGTCAGCCTCAAACTGAGCCTGTTCGAGTTTCAACATGCCAGGGAGGGTTTTTATTTTTTTTAATATATATATTGAGATTCCCTCCTTTTCTTTATGTCCTCGTATCCTTTCACATGGGAACGTATGGAGTATGCATGTGAAATATGCAGATCAATGGCTGAATCGCGCGCGTGTCCCAATATTCCAATATTCCAATCGAAAATCGTTTCTCCCTTGGAATTAATGGATACCAGACCAGAAAATCATGGCCCACAACATGAAATCTCGCTCTCAAACAGGAAACTGCTTGAAGGGCAAAATTTTGTTGACCCAAGGTTGGCTGCTGCAATGCATCATTTCGCCGCGTTCGCCAGGCACGGCCCATGGTTGGATCCAAGATCTTTTGGAAGTTTATCATTGTTCGGAAAAAGGCCAATATATGGATGGATATTCTGCAGATTAACTCAATATGCTCCGTATAAGTTCTTGGTTTCCAAGTGACTGTGAGCAGAGCCTTGAGAAAGAGGGAAGATTCACGCGCATTGGATTCTCTTGGACCCAAGGTTCCAACCGTCTTTAAACTTCTTATTTTATTGTTTCGAGTCACGCCATCTTCCCTGTTTCCAATCAAAACTCGATTCAAATAATAATACTGTCATAATGTAGTGGATGATAGGTCTAAAATCTTGCCAACAGCCATAATAGTGCTTTTAAGGCTGGCAACCTCAGGTTAAATGGTACAGATGAACGATGTACTGTATGCACGGTACGCATGCATGCCCAGTGCAGAGCCAAAATTCCGGTCTAATCTTGCAATCTTGAGAACAAGGTCCTGTGAGTGGGTGTGAATCAAAAGAGGACGTTGAATCGAACAATGCATACTGTTTAAACCCACAACCCCGACTCATCCCTCATATACGTAGCTCTCAGGGAGACAAGTTTGGCCAGCAGGAGGTCAATTTAATATGCGTACATCTTTTTGGCCGCCAGCAAAGTCGAATAAGTAACTCCGGGTTTCTTAAAATCCATGTTGTTTGAAGCTTTTTTTTTTTTTGGTCCAGATACTACATACCCCGTCGAAACAACTAGGAACTTTTCTTTATATACTCCGTACATATACATACTGTATAACGTAATTCCCAAGCGAGCGGGCAGCCCAAGCGAGCGGGCAGCAAAATCGCCACACCTCAACTAACTAGATTTTAACCCGAAATATCTACTCCCACCAACCACTAATTAAATTAAATTAAATTACACGGGGTTCAGGGCATCTTATTCTTGTATGACCGATAATATTGCAGTTGCTGCAGCGTTGTGACGCTCGTACACAAGGTCGGGGCTCAGCGGGGGGCTGCTCGAGAGGTTGAAGAATTGAGGATTCAACAGGTTGAACAGGCTGTTGAACAGGTTGTTGAACAGGCTCTAGAGCTTCATTCCTAGTCAGGCCTTCAGTGTTTGAAAGCCTGCGGGTAGATCTATTGCGCTTCTGCTTTGCTCTCTCATTTTGACTGTATATATCCTCATATTGCTTCTTTATAATCATTGCACTCATCATGCCCTGCTCGCAGGCCTTGATGATTTAATCCAGGCCTTTCACTAGACCTTCTGGCTGGCCCTGACCCTGACTCACTAGATTCTTGATCTTATTCTCCTGCTTTAGCAGCTGGCGGGGATTGCTGGGCGTTTGTAGAATCCAGGATGATCCTGAATTACTAGATCTGCTGACTGGTGGCGTAGGGGTTCGTAGTTGAATATCTAGTTGATCTAGAACCTGCGCAGGGTCAAATGAAGCTATTCCTGTAGCTCTGAAGTCACTTTGAATGTTAGAAGCTTTGAAAGCTTCCTTCTAGGCTGCAGGATAGGCTTCTAGAAAGTCTGTCTTTTGAATGACATTATAACCAAGCCGCATTCGCTGCTCCACTAGGGCCCCATACACGCGCTTTAAAGAAGCAAAAACAGCCATGTCTAGAGGCTGCAAAAGATGAGATGAATGAGCTGACAGACAGAGAGGAATGATGCTATTCTCACTGCAGATTTGATCAAATACTGAGGTCAAATGACTCCCATGGCCATCTAGAATTAGAAGAATCTTGCTGTCAATTTGACGTGAAATTGCTGCAGGAATAAAGGTCTGTTGCAGCCATTTAATTCCTATTTGATCCGTAGTCCAGCCATTAGGACTAATGTTCAATCTCCAGCCTTTCAGAAGATCTTCAAATCACCCCTCCTGCATGATCTTCCCCTTTAGAATAATATAGAGCTTTAGGGCTCAACCTGACGCGTTGACTGCCTCGATCACAGTAACTCATTCACAATTCCCTGGCTGTAGAAGCTTTGCCTGGCCGTAGCGCTCACTACTAGTAATGACCTTAGTAGTGCTGCAGAGCCCCATTGCAAAGCCTGTTTCATCAAAGTTGTAAATATCTTCAGATGAAATTCCATGCTCAGTAATTGTATTTTGTAGAGTCTTAAACCAATCCTTCATGACCCTAGAATCTTCGCATTTGGCCCGGGCGTGATTATAGCGTCTAGAATAACGACTTTGAAGCTCTGTACGGCGTTTAATTAGGTTGGTGATCCAGTTCTTTCCAACAGTTGGGGGGCTTGTAGAGCTTCGAATGGCAAGCAGATGATTAGCCATATTCTCAACAAATGCCGGCCGAGGAGGCAATCCTCGTTTGGCTAGGTCCAGCACCCATTGTACTAGCTTATCCTCTTCAATATGAGTTAATCTAGTAGAATTTGCACGTAAATCCACGCGAGCAGGTCGGCCATTGAGTCGATAACCAAGCGTAGAGCGAGGCACATTAAAATGACGCGCAGCTTCAGAAATTGAGGGTAATTCTTGATTTTAAATAGATTTTATCACGAGTTTAAGTCTTCCCTCCATTTCTCTAGAATCTCTAGCATTTTTAGAGCGAATTGGTGGCATAATTGCGTGTTGAAAAGAGTAGGTGGATTAAATTAGTGGGTGAAGAAATTGGCTGCCCGCTCGCTTGGGCTGCCCGCTCGCTTGGGAATTACGTTATACATTGTTATTTTAGTACGAGGCTACGGGCCAGCCACCTCCTGCATGTCTGAACTACCGACTTTCAACACCCGCGTCAAGTTTCGGAACGAGCCGAAAATTTAGGGCATGAAATTGGCCTTTAGCCGCGTTGGTCTCGAGACGAAAAGCCTTGAACAAAGGGAAGCAGCTAGCTTAGGGCGCCTGGACAAACTCGCGTGGAAGACAATCAGCTAAACCTGACCTTGGGTAGTGCCCGCGTTTTAGTTGGTTGCTTCTCTCCCTTAGTTCGTGTGACGCCAGCAGCGATGGCAGTTTCGCACGCGCTTGTTGAGATCGAAGACCAAAAAAATTCCAGGGTTTCTCAGAAATCGAGAATCCAGTACGGAGGACGGTTATTTCAAAAGATTTCTCCCAAGGCGCGTTCAAACTCTCTCTGGAAATAAGCCTTGTTATTGCGATACTTCCAATCGAAGACATTTCTTGAAATTAGATTAGAGGGGCAGTGTCGATACTATTTTTAACAAAGGAAACTCTTTCTTGAGTTGAAGTTCCGCTGAGGCCGAATCATACGAGAAAGAACATGGACAAACCCGTTTAGATTTCACAGTTTCTTGACTTACGATGGTGCCCGCTGACAAGGGATGTTATTTGACCAATGGAGAGACTTGTAGTATCATGGGCTGGAAGGTTTGTCGTGGGACCCTGAGCCTTGCTGTGATGGTAATCCTAGAGATCAGGAGTACTCCATACGCAGATGCTCTTGTAGCCAAGACATTTGCATTATTGGCTTGTTGGGTTGGGATGGATAACTTGCATTTTTTGAGAACGATGAACTATCAAGAGGCGGGCAAGGTCCTCTCAAAAAGTTGAGCATCAGCCCCATATTTGCTTTTTACATCCATCCCCCCCCCGTTCCTCGTTCCAAAAATCCTTGTCAAATGAAACGGGACTTACAAAAGCGCAGCGAACAGCGAACAACGGGCTCCGGGTTTTCGAGGGGTTTTTTTTTTCTTGTCTGAATAGCATGGAACGTTTTATCAGGTTCGAAAATGAAGTTATGCATCACAAAAATTGACGGGTTGCCCAGATAATGAATATATCGAAGTGAAATATAACCGAATACGATCTTTTATGACGGAAGATAGCCGGTATCGAACAAATTGCGCTTCGTGTAGCTGTCCCTAAAGGTCAAGCTGCATGAAGCTAGTGGCCAGCATCAAGGAAACACGCCATCCATGCAAAGTCCAGGGGATGCGAGGTTGTTGCTTGGCAGGAGGGAGCGGTAAAACTGGGTTCGCTCAGACGACGCAGGTAAGATGGATTGGCATGCCCATCACTGCCCATCAGATGATGGAATTTGCAACCGAGAATTAAAAAAAGCCCAGGAGCAGAAGTTGGGAAGGGGCAAATCCAATTGGCCTATCGTCATGAAGCATTCACTGCCCCCAATAATTATAATAATAAATCATCTCAACATCCGTTTTGGTCGAAGGTGAGGGAAGCGAAAGATGACCCCCTTTTCGACCCCCATTACCAAGTGCGCATCCGCACCCCCGGGGAATCATTGCCGCTTGTCCATGGAGTAGGGGTGGAGGTAAAATGGAACAACGGAGCCAATGATCGCGCCTGTGATGACCGAGCCTCAATCTTTCAGCTGCTGGCATGGCGATGCCTTGTTGCAGCGGTGGTGCGCCATCCGTAACTCAGAGTCGTCCCCAAGAAGACTCCGTTTGATACGCTATCACGTGAATACTGTTCTATGCAGGCTTATCTATGGGCAAATAAGAGGAAAGAAACTGTTTGTAAAACTGAGACTGAAGGAAAACGAACTCCGAGACACGAGTCTTTCAAAAACGCCTCCACGAGATAATCAAAGCCAAACCACTGATTTGGTAGATTTTCCTCGGCTCTTATTTCATCAGCTCTTGAATGGCGATATGAAGTACGTTTAACTACCATTTTCGATTACATACGGAGTATTATGGTTAGCTTTTCAGGAGCTGCTGGACATCAGATCGAGAACTTTAGCGTCACGGATTTTTCAGAGGGAGGAATTGCACAAAAATCACGAGCCGTTGGACCTCGTCTGAGGTGGGGTAAGCTACAAGGTACAGAGTATGGGGCCAGGGAACATGATAACGGATGATCATTTGTTGATAACAAGAGGGCACGGCTGACCTCAATTGAGGAGAAACCCTGGGTGGGCATGGCTGGACACTTGGATAGGTACACAGCTACTTGGCAAGTGCATATGAGTTGCAACAACGCAGTGGGAGGGAAAAAGCAAACATCTAGCTAGGAGCTTACGAGTGCCAGCATTCCCCGAGATCCCGAGAAGTTGGGTCCAGCTTTTGCTCGAGGCAGCATGAGCTTCTTGCTATTCGTGCCAAAATATAATACCGCCTCGAAGTTTATCGGAAAAGTTGGGACTCGGCGGAGCATTTTCTCGAACTGAAAGGGGAACTGATGGTTGTGTCGATTGTCTTGTCGTTCACGAAATCCCTTCTAAGTTGCAAAAAGAAAGAGGGCTTCACCTTGCCTCGATGGTACACGATTATTAGTTTCTGATACAACTTCCGCCAGCAGACTCCATACGCAGTTCTCGGCATTTCGGCCCTCCAACCATGTCCACCTTCGTATGAGTGGGGTGAGTGAGATGCAACCTCTGATTTTTACCGAGCGAAACGCTTCGACCCTTTCCAAGCGATATCGGCAAAATAATTATCAAAGACGATAAGGAGAGGGAGAAGCAAGAAAAAAGCATAAAATATACTGCCCCCTCAAAAACAAAGGAAAAAGAAGAAAAAAGAAAAAAAACTACGGGGTAGGACACAAGAGGATACGAAAAATACGACCGGCGTATTTTTCCCCCTGTCTAAGCCGGAAGGGCCAATTTCATCCATAAGCTTCTAGCGTGTGTCAATAAAACGGAATGATTGCGCAGTTAGCGTTCCAATCAGGAGGATGGGGCCAAGTTTTCCAAGCCATTCATCTGGCGGATGACCCGAAGGTACTGCGTCAGGGTGGAAAGAAAATGAAATTTAAGCACCAAGCCGATAAAAGCACCGTTTCTGTTTTTATTCTTTTGAGATCAGGCTAGAGAAGCTTGTCCAGGCTGGCGCCCGGCGCTGGTGAGCGCCTATCGACTAGAATATGTTTGCTGGAGAATACAGACTGCTCACCACCTGTTTGGGATACCATCTATAAGAAAACATATGGCAAAGCAGACCGTTCATCATCAACCAAACGGTTTTGATTGTCTTTCTCACAAGAATACTCCGTACTGAAAGCGAATAATTCCAAAATTCCTGCTACTTGGCCTCATTTTCCGATTCTTCTTTTCATTCAACACTTTTGCTTTTTCCCCCTTGGCCAGCAATTGATAGGCTACGGGCGTATCTTTGCGAAGGGAAGTACTCCGTATAGGCGGTATTTCTAAGAGATACCGATTGTGGCTCTGTATTTTATTTTATATTTATCTTTGTTGTATTTATTTAATTTTTTTCAGTGCAATTTATCCATTCCCTTCACAAAAGGCGTTGTTCGGGCTTTTTTCTTGAATTTTCTGGGGGGCTTGAGTGTGCTTTTTAGTGGCTGATCTGGGCTGCTGTCCTTGACTCATGAGCGCTCGTTTGATCGAATCATGGTAGTTGGGCGGTGTTAATCCGCGGATTTGCTGGATCAATCTGGCTCTTCCCCCAAAGCCGCAGGTTTGCTTGGTTTTATTTTTATTTTTAATTTTTGATTTAAAAAAAAAAAAAATTCCTCCTTCCCCCTTTCTTTGAGACTTTGAGCTGAGCGTCTGGCCTGGGCGATATTTCGTGTTGATCGATTCGTTCCGCTTTTTTCAAAGCCGGGTGGGGAAGGATAATACGGAGTACGGAGTACGGATGAGTTCATCTGCAAATATGCAGCATTCGATCGACCGAGAAGGGGAAATTTCCAAGACATGCAGCCAGCAAAGCGCGTTTCGACTTTCCTTTGCAGAGGTGAGAGACTTTGCAAGCGCTCAGCTCCTTGCCTGCGCTCGGGTGGGACGGGAGGCCCAAGTTTTGGTGCGTACAAAAATACATACATCATCTCCTTTCATAAATTATAATTTAGTTACTGGGATAGATAGATGTCTTTCTTGTTCACCTGCACCCTGTGCAATATTTTGCTCCCCATGCTTCCTGGTAAATAAATTAGTTAGGATAGAAATGAGAAGAGCAAAAAGCTTCGTGCTAAATCGAATGCTGTCAAGCTACGGAGTATTTCTTCAAAGAATCATATTGAGAGCAGGTCAGATTCTGTACAGGACCAGAGGGGGGTGTTTTGTTTTAGCACGTAATTTTATGCCGTAATTAATACCGTATCCGGTTACAATATGATACCGCTCGCTACACAGTCCTGAATAGATATCAAAGTTTCGGCAGGACCAAAAGAGTCCCAACAGAGCAGCAATCCTCTGAAGCGGACCATGACCAGCCATGTATGAGTAAAGGGGTTAAAAAGGCCAAAATAAGGACCAAGTAGCGAAATAAAGTACCTTGTAAAATTGAAAATTGAAGAGAGAAACGCGGAAAGCGAAATCCGACCGCTGCAAAACAATCTGCTGCCTTGCCCGCTAAACTTTTCCACTGCCATTCCTGGGGTTCCGCAGGTTAATCAGTACTGACTAATCATCCACCCTAGCCCTCTCTCTGCTTAGTTTCTCGCACTTTTCCCCTCTCATCCTAGTCTCAGCCTGCTCCCAAAACCGCTTCTCACGACCTTGTCCCAGCATCCTGTTATTAGTGTCTTTTGCTGCCAGGCCTCCAAAGGGCTCAAAAAGGCCCTAACCTTCTTCTGCCCCTGGCGCATTGCCACGAGTCCGCCGACGCCAAAAAACAACGCTGCGACTTTTACGGTTAGTTTCCACGCTTGTACGTCTCTTACTCTTACTAGGCCCGCCTCCCCGATTCTTCTCCCCACCCCTTGCTCCAACCCCCCATCAGTTAGGTCTCCCCGCCCAATGTTTACCCCCTAATCTTCACTGGTGGCCGTGGGTTAGGCGACGATGACGATGGATTCATCAAGCATGCTGACTTTTCGACTTCGCGCCAATCTTTTCCCAGTTCCCTTCCCACGAACCCCCTTCCGTTCTTCTGGCAAGGTGCTTGCTTCGCCAGTGTCTGTCTTCGCAGTAGGATGTGCAAATCGTTTTGATTTCGATATCGAAGGACAAAATACAATTAAAAGAAGAATACTAAAAAAAATAAATATAAAAAATAAAAAATAAAAAATAAAAAATTAAGAAACGAAACGGATGAAAAGGGGAATCAGGAGCAAAAGAAAACAAACATTCACACCCGTCAAAAGAAGAAATTCAAGGGCCACTTCCGGCCATCGCCTGTCCATCATCGCTGGAACTGGGGCCAATATTATTGGCTTATCGCGTTACAAGCCATTTATTACAAGAAGTATTCTACCCACGTTTGCTGCTGGGGGGTTGTGGCTTTGGTTGGGCTTGACATTTTGGTGACATCCGTCTGGTTGACTTTGGCTGGAGAGTGGGTCCCCTTTTATTTTTTTTAATTTTTTTTAGTTTTTTTGCTCCGCTTCCTTGACTGGAAATTGATTTCATCACCCAGTTGATTTTTATTTTAAACTTTTGTTGTTTCTGCTTTTTCAACAAATTTTGGAAATCGGTGGCGCCAGCCCGCCCCCTCCCATACGATATCCCTGTTCGGTATAATTCCTTTTGCACCAAAAGCCTGACAAGCACAAGCAGGAGGTCCACAGCAAGACCACCAACCCCCTCTCTTGGCCCCAATTAACAAACAACCTCGCTCCGAGTTCAGCCTATCACAATCTGGAAATATTGGAGAACAAGGTTGTGGGAATTAAGACGCCCAGGGTTGCGAATTGGAGGAAATCGCAAGGATTGAGAGGAAGGATACGTCTGAGAGTGGCAACAACTGAAACAAGAAGAATCGAAAAGTGCATCCTCGTTGCCCACAGATATAAGATCCCTGGCTCTTTCTGGGGTTTGAAGGAGGGTTATATTGAATGCCAGCAACATCCAGTGAATTGGACAACTTTGGAGTAGAAAGAGAAAGTGAACGAAGAGGAGAAGAAGAACAAGAAGAGGTAGGAGGACGGAGAAGAACAAGGAGGAAGGATAACTGGTTCGCGCTACGGACGTATCAAGTGGAGCAGCGGGATTAATAATCATAAAACATTATCATCGCCCAGCGACACCAGTCTCCACTGCGCGGTAAAAGAAAAAACTAAAGGAATTAACAAGCTCCACCAAGGCCTGATCTCACTCCGGGCAGCCCATCAAAGCAGAAGAAAAAGACGACAGCAACCAGGCGCCCGTAATTGTGATACCAGCAGTACGGAGTACATATTCGGATAGTGTGGGTTGATAATTGCTTACCCACCTCGAGTACTACTTTTGCTTGTTTTTTTTCACTTCTTACTTGATCCACCGGAAATTTTCCCACCTGACGCCGTGGTCTCCGCCCAACTTGTCGGGTATTCTCTCTCTCCAACAGGGAGGTTCGCAAGGTCACATTGTTCCCTCCCGCCCTGGCTCGTTTTAAGTACTCGCTCGCTCCACGGCTAAGTCCAGGACCGAGATCAAAACCAAGCGCTCTGCCACGATCGAACCTTCGTCCTAGCACTACTTCATACGACCGCCTGTTACTGCTGCTACTTAATTCCTCCCGTCACGCTGGGAACAACTCAGCTTTCTGGTCAGGCTAGCCCGCCATCCCCATCTCTCCAATCACCAACCCACTCCCACCACCGCTACAAAATCCACTACCACGAAAACCGCTGCCACAATCATACTGGTCTTTTTAAGTTACTCCCAACTACCAACCTTGTCCCATCACAAGCCAGCGCCTAGTAATAGTCTCCCACCCCTCCCCCCGCGATTCTACCAAACCGATACCACGCTTATTTACTCCCGGAATCCCTACTGAACTGCCACTGGTACTTTATTTAGAGGCTTTTTTATTTTTGCTTATTACTGTACCTCGCACCATCATCCTTCTTCTGCGTTCGACAAAGCCTGTCATCGTCTTAGGACCTCGTGTGGTGTCAAGGTTAGAGCCTGTACAGCTTTAAGCCCCAAGGTCCCAGCCAAGGCGATTAAAGCACTCCCACAAAACTGCAACTTTCTTAGAGAAAACCATAGCACAACACCCACTCAGACTTGCAAACTTTCACCCCCATCGTTCAATCCTTCCTTTCCCAAATACGCCGTCATTATTCTACTTTATCTCTAGCCCCTCCCCCGGTTTTTTCTTAGTGGTTGATCGATTGCACGACTAAAGTCCGGAGTACAAAAAGCAACCAGGGCAATCATCGGGTGTTCGTCCTGTATTTGGCGGTTTTGACCTTAAGGAACTAACAACGTCCCACCCTGACGCGCTTCTGCGAAACTTGTTCCTTGCTATCCCTCTTAACCTTCCTCCGCCAACTCAACTAATAACTCGAAATTGTTTCGTGGCCAGGTACATCTCACTGGCTCTCACTAGCACGTAACGTGCAGAAGCTCATTTCTGTTCTTGTGAGGAAACCTTTTTTCCCTTCCAGTTGCGCCAAGCGAAACAGTTTTCCCAAAAGTGCACACATAGTCTTCCGAACTACCTAGTCGCAAGAGAGACTAGGATTTCTTTTGTAGGGGGAAATAAAACGGGGTCTTTTACATTTTCAGGCGCAAGAAAGTCATTATATGGACAGGCCGGCCTCTGATTACGCGCAGCCAGGTTTGCATTCTCCGAATCCAACATTGGCGGAGCCACAATCTGAACGACCGGCTGCAGAACAGACTGCTGCTGCTGCGTCCGGTCAGTACACTTCGCAACCCGAAGCCCGACCGGCTACCCAGTACACTGCGCAAGCGGAAGGCCGATCCTCCAACATTTCGTCCTCGAATACCCCCCAGCCGGACTACGGTCTGAACCCGCCGGCGCCCGCTCCTCCTCAACCCCAACCCCCTCCTCCGCCCACCGCCCGCCCTCCTCCCGGCCCTTATCCTGAATATCTGACCCGTCAGCCACAGTACCATCACGCGCCTCATACACAGCCCGGCGGCGCGGCAGGTATGGCTCAAGCAACAAGTCCGTCCATGCCCTTGCAAGATGGGCAACAGAGTGACCATCGCACTCCATCGAGTAATAAATCTGACACCGCCGTTCCTATAGATCCCTCAATTGCGGCATCGAGCCCTACATATCCTCCCCCGTACTCCCCCTATAACCCCCAGGGCCACGATATGGCTCAATATCAGGGTCACCCCCCTCCACAAATGTACGGCCGCCCAGATTGGCCGCCGCATCAGTATGGACAGCATCCGCATGGGCTGCCAGGGCCATATAGCTCCCCTGGAACAACGGTGGGTTCTGCGTCTCCAGCTGCGACCGCAGGCCCTCGTCCAGGACAGGTATGTCTTACGCCTTTTTGTTCTCGTTTTATCATCTCCCCCCAATTTTCTTCTCTCTGTGTGAGAGTGTGTATGCTTGGCCCGTGTTTTGTCGCGTCGTACGAACAAACCTCAATAGATAGCCGAGATCAAAGCATATCATCTGATTCCTTTTTGTCTACACAGACTCATTCTCTCTCCCAGGTATACTCCTTCGTCCCAATCCCCGGTGCTCAGCAGCACAAACGCCCCCGCCGCCGTTATGAAGAAATCGAACGAATGTACAAATGCGGGTGGAATGGATGCGAAAAGGCATATGGCACGTTGAATCATCTTAATGCACATGTCACCATGCAATCGCATGGCGCGAAAAGAACTCCAGAAGGTTTGTTGTGTTTTTCTTACTACCATTTCTTCGTAAAACGCGTCACTGGCTATCTCGTACTTTTCGTTTGTTGTTTTGCCCTTGTCGCGAAATCCTTGAAGTGGTTAGCTTCGCCCTTGCATTGAACTAGTCGCGTTACACCACACTGGTATTGGAAACCACACGTGGGGACTTCTGCAGTAGCGTGCAACGGCGCCGTTAGCCAAAACCATACCTGATGCCAAGACGCCGCTACCCACAACCCACATGCCCATCCCAACAACTCCAAATAGCATCGACGCTATATGTGTCCCACCTGGTTGGTTCGTTCTATCTATCTGCAAGCTTGGCTAACATCTTCACTCAACCCGCGCTTCGGGGTCGTCTTCCGAAAACAATTTAGAATTCAAAGAAATCCGCAAGGAATGGAAGGCCCGCAAGAAGGAAGAAGAGAACCAACGCAAAGCTGCTGAGGAGCGAGAGCGCGCTGCCGCGCAGGCGAATCAGGTTGACGGCAACGCCCCCAATGACCCCTCACAAACGGCGCAGCCAACGTCGTATCCTACTGGTGTTCGTCCGCAGCTACCGCCGATTGGATATCAGCCTGCGGATGGCCAGGTTCCTGGCCAGTACGGCGCTTCTGCCGGAGCTGGTCTTGTGTATCCCCCAAGCAATGGCCAGATGGCAGCGCCATATCCTCCAGCCAACTACCCTCATTCCCCATATGGCCAGGGAAACCAGGTATACCAACCGCGTGAGTGATAGTTCGCACGTCCCCTGCCCCTGTCCCATATTTGCCGTCATTTCCGTTATCCATCAAAAAAAAAATTAAATTTCTTTCCACCTTTACTCCTCCAAACCCACAAAAGAAAGAAAAACATTGAAAAGGGTTTGAAGGGAGACAAAAAAAATCTCTTGACTTGTATTTTTCCTTTCTTTTCCTTGTTCTTTCCGCCTGATTTCTGTTTTTTAAGTGCGTGTGCATGGAAGGAAATATTGTGCATCTCTTTACATTATATCATTTTGTTTCTTGTGTGTTGTATCACAGTGTGGTACTGACGGCTGATGCTGTAGCCCCAGAAAATCAATCCAGTAACTACCAATAAGGCTTGATTTGATGGGGGAAAAAAAAGAAGCAGAAAAGGAGAAGAAAGGAGGAGGGAGCGGAAAGGGAAAAAGAAAAATTCTTGACATGCTTTTTTACACACCACCTGTTGGCATGCCCCTAGTGCATAAAAGGGGTTTTTTCCTCTCCCATCTCTTAATTTGGCTTTCGTACATTTTACATATCTCGAGAGGAAGATGGCCTTGGATCCGTTTTGCTTTTTTGCCTGTTTTCTTTCTGTTTTTTGGTTGGGAATTATTTTCTTTTTGACGGAGAGAGAGGTGAGGAAAGAAGAAAGAAGAGAGATTGTGTGTGTGTGTGTGTGTGTGTGTGTGTGTGTGTGTGTGTGTGTGTGTGTGTGCCTTTCGCCTCTACGATTCCCCAGTTTACCATTACTTGTTTGTTTCACGCAAAGTTTGTCCTGCCTTCTCTTTTTGCCACTATATCTTGTTTTTCATCTCCAGGGTGACCCCTCTCCTCCCAATACCTCTTGC